>SJYT01038108.1:488465-586071 GCA_006410635.1 Cephalophus harveyi | reverse complement strand
CTGGCGGGGGTCGCGCGGGGCGGCTGCGGTGGGGGAGGGGTGCGGAGGGCGCTTGGCGGAAGGAGGAGGGGCTGCTCGCTCTCCGCCGGCGGGGCGCGCTTCCGGTTCTCGCCTGGCCTGCTGCGCCCCTTCAGTCGGCGGTGTCGTCTCCCTCCCTCCCGCCTGCTGTCCCCCAATGAAAATTAAAACGAAGACCTCCCGCCGCCGGACGGTTTTCGCCTCTGAAGCCGCCTCCGCGGCCCACGGCGAGAGCCCTCTGTCGAAGGTCTCGGAGTTGGGACGGGAGCCGTGGGGAGGGCAGCATGGCCTTGGCCTCCGCGCGTCGTCCGCCGACCGCCGCCAGAGACCGGTTATCTTCGCCGAAGACCGTAGAGCGTGCCCGGCGCCGTCAGGGTGCGGGCCCCGGACCGCTCGCTGTTGGGGCAGAGCCAACCCTTACCATCCGGGAGCTTCCAGTCGAGTGGGGAGACATACGGTAGAATAATCATACACGAAGCAGTCATGGGAAGGTAGTGTGGAGTGACAGAACTCGTCTGTTTACCAGCTGGACAGACGTTCAAACCGAGAAAACGGTCTCTTCTTATTTCCTCCTGTATCACAAAACTAAGCATGGTATTTCAGAGCATCCACTTCGCCGTGGAGCGTCCCGCTTGATCTCTCTACTATTATTGTAGATGTCAATGACTAGTTGTTTTGTCAACTTTTGAGGCGTAATGGGCTAATAATAGTCATCTGGATCCTTTCCGTTTCTGAGGCTTAATTCAGCATAAATTTGGCAAGCATCTTCGTCAAACTGGCCTCTTTTGTGATGTATTTGTTTTATCATAGCAAAATATATTTGCTTATGTTTACAAAAATCATTTTATCCCGAAAATTTCATTATGAACAGATGTATGCAGTTTTATTTAAATGCTGTTTTTCCTATAGACTGTATAATATGCAGTTTTCCTCTGTCTCAGTTAGAATCGGTACGGTGTTCTTAAAGCCGAATATGTTCTATTGAATTTGCGATTAACTTTTACGGTTTGTCTGATACATTTGTGCAGTACTGCTATATCACCAGTAGGTGGTAGTACCCTCAACATGTTTTTTTCCCTTCCCACATGTCATCCCATTTATTTATATTGATACTACTGAATTTTCAGCTCTAAAATAGGGTGTTCTCTTGTGCCTGAATTTTCCTGTTTCTAAAGCTGGGTTGAAGTAATTTTTTGAAGATAAGGTATTTGAAGATATCATTGTTTCTATCAGTTTTAGGTAGGTAAACCCAACTAAACACGTTTTATTGAGTAGTAGTAAATGCAAGGTATTATTTTGGGAGTAGGATGTGGTCTTTGACTCCCTAGAGCTTGCCTTGTGGTAGGGAGACAGAAAACAGGTAATTTCAATTCTGTGATGAGTGCCATGAAAGGTAGAGGAAACTTGTGCCATGGGGATATAGCTGAAGCTTCTAGACTTCATCTAGACCAGTCTAAGGGAGGCAGGAAAGTTTGCCTGTAAGAATAACTCATCGGAATAGGTCACATGAGGAGGGATAGTGTTTCTGGCAGAGGAAACAACAAACATAAAAGCTGGAAGGTGAGAGGAAGCATCACAGGCACATTTGAAGATCTGAAACAAATTAAGTATGACTAACAGCAATTTTGAGGGGATATCCTGAGTTGAGTTGTGGAAATGTTGAGCAATAGACTTCTTGTCCTCAGACTTGTCCATCATCTACAGGTGGAGAAACTTAAGACCCGCTTCATAATACTATGTTTGTTGATGTTTGTTACTGTTTTACCACATACCTGATGGTCTCTGCTGGACACAAGACAGAGGCCCTGTTCTTAGGCACCTTGAGACTGAGGGAAACAGACATGTCAATAAAAACAGTTTAGAAAGTTAAGTAACCTCGTTATAAATAACAAGGTACAGTGGAACAAGGAAGGAAGGATCCAGAGCAGTTGGGTTTGGGATGAAACTTGAAAATGAGTTTGCAAGGTGGATAAGTTGGGGAGGTGAAGGTATTCCTGGAAGAGGGGCAGTGTAGAATGAAAGAACATGGATTTTGGGTTAAAACAGTTCTGGCTTCAGATCTTAAATTCACATCTTAAGTGAGACCCATGGAAATGGCAACTTCTTTAAACCTCTGTTTTAGTTCAGTTCAGTAGCAGAGTCGTGTCCGACTCTCTGCGACCCCATGAACTGCAGCACGCTAGGCCTCCCTGTCCATCACCAACTCTTGGAGTCCACCCAAACCCATGTCCATGGAGTTGATGCCATCCAACCATCTCATCCTCTGTCGTCTCCTCCTCTTGCCCTCAATCTTTCCCAGCATCAGGGTCTTTTCCAATGAGTCAGCTCTTCACATCAGGTGGCCAAAGTATTGGAGTTTCAGCTTCAACATCAGTCCTTCCAATGAACACTCAGGACTGATCTCCTTTAGGATGGACTGGTTGGATTTCCTTGCAGTCCAAGAGACAGACTCTCAAGAGTATTCTCCAACACCACAGTTAAAAAGCATCAATTCTTCAGCACTGAGCTTTGTTTATAGTCCAAATCTCACATCCATACGTGACCACTGGAAAAACCATAGCCTTGACTAGACGAACCTTTGTTGGCAAAGTAATGTCTCTGCTTTTCAATATGCTATCTAGATTGGTCATAACTTTCCTTCCAAGGAGTAAGCGTCCTTTAATTTCATGGCTGCAGTCATCGTCTTCAGTGATTTTGGAGCCCAGAAAAATAAAGTCAGCCACTGTTCCCACTGTTTCCCCATCTGTCTGCCATGAAGTGATGGGACCGGATGCCATGATCTTTGTTTCCTGAATGTTGAGCTTTAAGCCAGCTTTTTCACTCTTCTCTTTCACTTTTATCAAGAGGCTCTTTAGTTCTTCACTTTCTGCCACAAGGGTGGTGTCATCTGCGTATCTGAGGTTATTGATATTTCTCCTGGCAATCTTGATTCCAGCTTGTGCTTCCTCCAGCCCAGGGTTTCTCATGATGTACTCTGCATATAAGTTAGATCAGCAGGGTGACAATATACAGCCTTGATGTACTCCTTTTCCTGTTTGGAACCAGTCTGTTGTTCCATGTCCAGTTCTAACTGTTGCTTCCTGACCTGCATACAGGTTTCTCGAGGCAGGTCAGGTGGTCTGGTATTCCCATCTCTTTCAGAATTTTCCACAGTTTATTGTGATCCACACAGTCAAAGGCTTTGGCATAGTCAATAAAGCAGAAATAGATGTTTTTCTGGAACTCTTGCTTTTTCGATGATCCAGCGAATGTTGGCAATTTGCTCTCTGGTTCCTCTGCCTTTTCTAAATCCAGCTTGAACATCTGGTAGTTCACGGTTCATGTACTGCTGAAGCCTGGCTTGGAGAATTTTAAGTATTACTTTACTAGCATGTGAGTTGAGTATAGTTGTGCAGTAGTTTGAACATTCTTTGGCATTGCCTTTCTTTGAGATTGAAATGAAAACTGACTTTTTCCAGTCCTGTGGCCACTGCTGAGTTTTCCAAATTTGCTGACATATTGAGTGCAGCACTTTCACAGCATCGTCTTTCAGGATTTGAAATAGCTCAACTGGAATTCCATCACCTCCACTAGCTTTGCTTGTAGTGATGCTTCCCTAAGGCCCACTTGACTTCACATTCCAGGATGTCTGGCTCTGGGTGAGTGATCACACCGTCATGATTATCTGGGTCATATGATAGTTTTATTCCTAGTTTTTCAAGAAATCTCCATACCGTTCTCCTTAGTGGCTGTATTAATTCACATTCCTGCAGTGCAAGAGGGTTCCCTTTTCTCCACACCCTCTCCACCATTTATTGTTTGTAGATTTTTTGATGATGGTCATTCTGACTGGTGTGAGGTGTTAACTCATTGTAGATTTGACTTGCATTTCTCTAATAATCGGAGATGTTGAGCATTTTTTCATGTGCTTATTAGCCATTTGTATGTCCTCTTTGGAGAAATGTCTGTTTAGGTCTTCTGACCATTTTTTAATTGGATTGTTTGCTTTTCTGATGTTGAGCTGCTTGTATATTTTGGAGTTTAATCTCTTGTCAGTTGCTTCATTTGGTGGCTCAGAGGTTAAAGCGTCTGCTTCCAATGCGGGAGACCTGGGTTCAATCCCCGGGTAGGGAAGATCCCCTGGAGAAGGAAATGGTAACCCACTCCAGTATTCTTGCCTGGAGAAATCCATGGACGGAGAAGCCTGGTAGGGTACAGTCCACGGGGTCGCAAAGAGTCGGATACGACTGAGCGACTTCACTTCACTCTCCCATTCTGAGGGTTGTCTTTTAATCTTGTTTATGGTTTCCTTTGCTGTGCAAAAGCTTTTAAGTTTAATTAGGTCCCATTTGTTTATTTTTGTTTTCATTTCCATTACTCTGGGAGGTGGGTCATAGAGAATCTTGCTATGATTTATGTCAGAGGGTGTTCTGCCTGTTTTCCTTCAAAATTTTATAGTTTCTGGTCTTCAATTTAGGTATTTAATCCATTTTGAGTTTATCTTTGTGTTGGTGTTAGGAAGTGTTCTAATTCCATTCTTTTACATGTAACTGCCCAGTTTTCCTAGCACCACTTATTGAAGAGGCTATCTTTTCTCCACTGTATATTCTTGCCTCCTTTGCCAAAGCTAAGGTGCCCATAGGTGCATGGGTTTATCTCTGGGCTTTCTATGTTGTTCCATTGGTCTGTATTTCTGTTTTTGTGCCACTACCATACTTTGTTGATGGTGGTAGCTTTGTTGTATAGTCTGAAGTCAGGAAGGTTGATTCCTTCTGCTCCATTCTTCTTTCTCAAGATTGCTTTGGCTATTCGGGATCTTTCGTGTTTCCCTACGAATTGTGAAATTTTTTGTTGTAGCTGTGTGAAAAATGCCATTGGTAATTTGATAGATAGAGACTGCATTGAATCTGTTGATTTCTTTTGGTAGTAGAATCATTGTCACAATGTAGATTCCTCCTCCCCAGGAACATGGTATATCTTTCCATATGTTTATGTCAGTTTTGGTTTCTTTCGTCAGTGTCTTATAGTTTTCTGTATAAAGCTCTTTTGTCTCCTTAGGTAAGTTTATTCTTAGATATTTTATTCTTTTTGTTTTCTGCTCTGTATTCTTGTGTCTTCTGAAACGAAGTGTTTAAAAAGGCATTTTCAGTAGCAATAATATGTAGAAAGTATAAAATTCCATCTTTGATGCTATTTGTATGTTTAATCTGTGGGGTTACCACTTCTCTTAGTGTAGATTAAAAATCACTGCACTCTTCCTTAAGAAGAGTCCATATGTAGCTTCAAAAGCAGTTCAAGAAACAACAGGGAAGCACCAGATGAATTTATCAAAAATTTAAAATAATCATAATTAAGTCATATTGGAAGAGTATTTGTATTAACATGATAGAAATAAAATTTATATGAAGAAATAATATAGGGTAGTAGGAACAGCACTAAGATCTGATGAATGGACAAATAATATAAACAGAGCTCTCGCAATTAATGGAGAGTTTTAAAAATGTATGACAGCATACCATTTTCCATCTATTGCGTTAGTAATGGCTTTAAAAAATTCCTATTGCTTTCTCATGTGCTTCTGGTGGACTACAGTTCTTTCAGAAAGCTTTAAATATTCATACTTCTTAACCAAGTAATTCTCCTTTTTAGAATATATCCAGTGGAAATGATTTTGTTATGTTTATTTTAATTTTTTAATCAATTAATTAGGCTGCACGACTTGTGGGACCTTAGTTCCCTGACCAGGGATTGAACCTGGGCCCCAGCATTGAAAGTGCCAAATCCTAAACACTGGAACATCAGGGAATTCTCTCTCTTTAAAAATTCTTTGAATTATGGAAAAATACACAAAATAAGATTTATCATCATAAGCATTTTGAAGTATACAATTCAGTAGTGTTAAGTACATTACATTGTTGTGCAGCCAACTACAGAGCTTTTTCGTACCATTAAATAACAACTCTCCATCTCTCCCTCCTGTCCCTGTTAACCGCCATTCTTTGTTTCTATGGGTTTGATTATTCCTAAGTAAGTTAAATATGTGAAAGCATTCAATATTTGTCTTTTGAGAACTTTTCACTTAGCGTTATGTCCTCAAAGTTCATTTATATTATAGGATGTATCACAATTTCCTTCCTTTTTAAAGCTGAGTCATATACCATTGTATGCGTATATCACATTTTGTTTATTCACTCATCCATTGATTAACATTTTAGTTGCTTCTGCCTTTTGGCTACTGTATTCAGGGCTGTATTCTGCCATGTACAGGGGTGTACAAATATCTCTGTAAGACCCTGCTTTCAATTATTTGGATAAAGGCACAAATATGGGATTGCTGGATCATATAGTAATTCTATCTTTAATTTTTTGAGTTACTACCCTGTTGTTCTTCCTAGTGATTGCACCAGTCTACATTCCCAACTATAGTGCACAAATGTTCAGTTTCCCCACATCCTTGCTAACCCTTATTTTCTGTTTTTTAATAAATATTAGCCATCATAATGGACGTGAGGTGGTATCTTATTGTAGCTTTGATTTGCATTTCTCTGATACTTAATGAAATTGAGTATCTTTTCTCAATTTTTTGCTGGCCAGCCTTTTCTCTTTTTATGTCTTTCCACATAATTATAAAAACCTTAAATTCTGCTTAAAACTTCTGCCAGTCTCTAAGTAGTTCTACTTGACATATTCCATCTCTCATAACCCACTTATTCTCATTCTTATCCAGCCTACATGTCCTGCAGTTGATTAGATCACCTAGATCTTTATAAAGTCCTTAGGTATGATTTCGTTCATTTATTATGTTCAACCTTTGCTCAATAAATTCTCTATATTAAACTATGTATCCAATTAGAAACTGTTCCCTAGACTGCAGAAAAGAATGCTTGTGTCCCTGCATATCATACTTTTTTTTTTTTAATTATCTAATATTTATTTTTGGCTGTACTGAGTCTTGCTATTGCATGTAGGCTTTCTCTGTTGCTGACTGGTGTGTGTGTGGGGGGTGGGCAGTGCTACTCTCGTTGTGGTACACAGGCTTCTTGCAGAGACTTTTTGTTGCAGAGGAGAGCCCAAGCTCAGTATTTGTGGCACATGGGCTTAGTTGCTCCATGGCATGTGGAATCTTCCTAGACTGTGTCCACTGCATTGGCAGGCGGATTCTTAATTACGGGACCTCCAGGGAAGTCCTGTCATACTTCTTGAGTGGGGTAGCATTTGAAAACGTAGTCATAATTTATGTTTGTATACCATTTATTAAATTTAAACATCGTATGGATCAAAACTGAAAAAAAAATTAAAAGAATATGCAAGGAAAATCTCTTATTCTCTTTCTATACCATAGCTACCAATTCTCTTCCATGGAAGCAACCAAGTTATATTCTATAGCACTTTGTATTTGCCATTTTAAAAGATTTTATCGTTAGGTCACTATACACCCAAAAGCAGAGGTATAGGAACATGAGTCCGGATAAACTGAACTAAGCCTTTAGTATAGAAAAGCTCTGTTTTGTTCTTCTGAAAAAGTATGCATGTTAAGAAGAGAAATGTCATAAGATTTCTTGAAAATGAAGTTAGAAAGCATCTTTTAACTGATTTTTTTTTTCATCTTCTTACAGTTGATTATGGAAGATTCGCACAAGAGTAACACTTCAGAGACAACACCTCAGTCTGGTTCAACAGTTCAGGCAGCTCATATTTCTCATATTGCTCAACAGGTAAGGCAGGAACCAGCCAAAATATTGAGCCAGTTAGCAGTGTTTGTTATTGCAGATGCATCTGTTGTTTGAAGTCAATAATTACTAACATTCAAAAAAATAAGCAATAGAGAAAAACTAAAATATTGAAATGTATGGAGGGGAGGAAAGTTTACGTATGTTGTCAAGATGATTCAGTTTTATTATCTTTTCTACAGAATATGCTTAGTGTTGTTTTAATATGTATATACTTCTCAGAACTTGAGGCGATATTGATAGATTTCATTTTATGTGGTACATGATTAGTTTTTTTTTTTTCCCCAGACTAATTTTGTTGCTACATAAGACAAGTGAAAAATTATTTGGTTCTTTAGGCTAACTTGAAATAGAGAATAATAGTTTCAGGACTCAAACCATCTTCAGTTCAGTATATGTATTGTGGATATATGGAAAATATTTTTGCTTAACTGGAAAATAGGTATATTCATTTGATAATTTAAATTGACAGCCATGTACATTGCAGAACTGATGATTTTTTTGTGTTATAATTTTTAAGTTAAAAAACATTTTTTTTGGCTACATGGTAACATGTAGGCGGGATCCTTAGTTCCCTAATCACGGGTTGAACCAGTGTCCCGTGCAACGGAAGCACAGAGTTTTAACCACTGGTCTGCCAGAGAAGTCCCGAGAATTAATAATATTTTAAAAATTAGTTTATTTTTGATTGCGTTGGGTCTTTGTTGCTGCATGGGCTTTTCTCTAGTTGTGGAGATTTAGGGACTACGATGGCACCCCACTCCAGTACTCTTGCCTGGAGAATCCCATGGATGGAGGAGCCTGGAAGGCTGCAGTCCATGGCGTCACTGAGGGTCGGACATGACTGAGCAACTTCACTTTCACTTTTCACTTTCATGCATTGGAGAAGGAAATGGCAGCCCACTCCAGTGTTCTTGCCTGGAGAATCCCAGGGATAGGGGAGCCTGGTGGGCTGCCGTCTATGGGGTCGCCCAGAGTCGGACACGACTGAAGTGACCTAGCAGTAGGTTGTGGTACATGAGCTTCTCATTGCAGTGGTTTCTCTTGTTGCAGAGCACAGGCTCTAGGGCATGCAGGCTTCAGCTGATACAGCTCGTGGGCTCAGTAGTTGCAGCTGATGGGCTCTAGAGCTCTGGCTTCAGTAATTGTGGTGCACAGGCTTAAGTTGCCCCATGGCATATGGGATCTTCCCGGACCAGGGATTGAACCTGTGTTCTCTGGACTGGCACACAGATTCTTATCCACTGTATTTTTAAAATTTCAAATTGATCCATGCATCTTCCTTCATATACCTCCACCAAAACAACATGTGGCATATATTTAATGTAGCAGCAGATGAAGAGAATTCGGCCATTTTTTATTAACTCAAACATTAAGGAGATACGCAGAAATGTAGAACAATGTCATTCCTCTCACTAACCTTGAGGGGAAATATTTAGTTTTATTAATTAAAATATTATGTTAATATGTAGTGGATTTATGATTGTTATTTTAAAATGAACTATCAAATATTTTTTAAATTAAATCATTTAAATCATTTAAATCTTAAATGTAAATATTAGATTAAAAGCTGACAAATGAAAGTTCCCCAATAATTTTTCAGAGTATAAAAGAGATGAAAAAGTGGGAAAACTAAGCATCTAAAGGATTACTCCTTCAAGCTTGATTTATTCTTCTGTATTATTTGGCTATATCTGTGAAGAATAATAGTATTGTCTCCATGTAGGGCTGGAAAAACAGTGATAGAGTCTTTCAGTTACCTTTCTGTTAGTAGAGCCTGTCACAAATGTTTTAATTCAGTTCACTTACTTACATATTTTAGTAATTTTGGTTAGATGTGAATATTTTCCAAGTTTCTTTAGAAGCGCATTTACAGAGAATAAGTACACTTGTAGATCATGAATAGTTTTATAGTGATTTTTAAAAATAATGTCACTGACTTTGTATCCAAATCCTTGTTGCTTGGCTGCTTTATTAGACTCTAAATTCTGTAAGGAAAAAGTATCTAATACAGTAATTATTGAGTAATTCAGTATAAGGTGGGGATATAGCAGTGAAGAAAAGTTTCCGTTCTCATGGAACATATATTCTAGTATTGGAGAGAATAAAACATATTCGTTGGTAATATGTGCTGTGAGGCTGATAGAGCAGGATAGGAGGATAGAGGATTGTTAATGGGGATGGGGACTTGCCATCTGATATAAGCTGGTCAGAGAAGTCCTATCTGTGGACATGTCCCTTTAATTATATGGGCCAACAAATAACTGTAAACTCAGAGACTGAACTGCATGTGGCATGGTTACGGGATAGCAGGCAGCCACTGTGGTGGGAGAGGCGGGTGACACGGGGAGGTGGAGAGGTTGGGCTGGGAGGGGAGATGCCGCTAGTGTAGGCCTTGTGTACTACTGTAAGATTTCTGCCTTTTAATCTCGGTAAGATGAGGAAGCTTTGGAGTGGTGTAAGTAAAACGTAATCTGACTGATATTTTAATAGGATCATTCTGTCTGCTTCGTGGAGTGGAAGTAGGAAAACCAGTTAGGAGGCTGTTAAAGACTCTACACGTGCATGAAAGACAGCTGTGGCTCAGACTAAGGTGGAATCGGTGGTGGTGAGATAAAGGCAGACTTTGGGTGCAATTTGATTGTGAAGCCAACAGTGTTTGCTTTGGGATTGGATGTGGGTTTAGAGGAAAAAGGAGTTAAGATTGACTCTCCAGTTTTTGACTTGAATAACTGTAATAATGGAGTTGCCATTCATTGAGATGGACAACACTGGAACTTTTTTCTTTCTTTTTGGGGAGATGTTGCAGGAATTTGGCTTTTGGGCACGTTAAGTTTATGGTACTATCTGTATTAGTTTTCTGTGTTGCAAAACAAATCACTACAAATATAGTGGCTTAAAACAACATGTATCGATTATCTCATAATTTCTGTAGGGTCAGGCACTTCTTAGTTGGGTTCTCTGCTTCACAGTTTCACAAGCTGCATCAAGATGTTGGCTAGGGCTGCCTTTTTATCTGGAGACTAGGACAGAGAAGAATTCACTTCTAAGCTCACTCAGTTTGTTGGCAGGATTCATTTTGTTGCAGCTGTAGGACTGAGAACTTCTTTTTTGACTGAAGTCCACCTTCAGCTCTTAGAGGTCACCTACAGTTTGCAACTCACAGCATGGCAGCTTGCTTCTTTAAGTTCAGCAAGAGAATTAGAATGAGTCAGCTGGCAAGACAGGGCCTTATATAACATAATCAGGGGTGATACCCTATTCCTTTCCCATAAAACGTGACATAATCACAGGAATGGCATTCCACCATCTTTGCCTTATTCTGTTGGCTCGAAGCAAGCTACAGATCCCTCTAACACTCACACAAAGGCATATACACCAGAATGTGGAGACCATGGGGGCCACCTTCGAATCTGTCTGGCAAATCATACAAGTAGACTGGTCCAGCGGGTAGCTGGATATATATGGTCTGGAGTCCAGAAGAGAGGTCCAGACTAGAAATATAAATTTAGACGTTCTAGATATATAGGTAATATTTGAACTCATGGAGTGATTTCTGGCTTCCTTTTAGGATGTAGAAAGCTGGAAAGCATATTGCTCCCACTGTGAAACAAGAATAAGCTATAATGTATAAAAAAATCATAACTTCTCTCAATGCATTAGAAGTGGGATGTGGGCATGGCTTACCTGTAGCAGAGCACAGGAAGAAGGTAGGGCTTTCCTACAGGGGAAAAGAGAATTTAGCTAAATTTCTAATGAATTGCCAAAGTCCAAATGTAGGCTAGCATGAAATGACCCCTTGGGAGCTGCAAAACAAGGGTAGGTAACACCCAATTTTAGGCTTTTCTCCAAGGACCTCCAAGAGTTGCTTATGAGAAAGATTAGGAAGCAAGGGATATAGAGAATGCCTCTCTAGGTGGTACAGGCCTGCCTGGACCCTTCATCCTTGTGGGAAAAAACTTTAAGCAACTTGGGGAAGGGAATAAACCCAATTTTTCCATTATGGGTGGGAGAAGTGAAAAGAAAAAGAAAATCCATAAACCCTGAGGGAAGGGCAGAAAACTTTCCCAGGTTCAGATCATTAGTTTGCCTACTACTGGGAGAAAGCCTCACTTCCTGAGACTAAGACTTGTTCAGTCACTAGGTCATGTCTGACTCTGCAACCTCATGGACTGCAGCACACCAGAACCAGACATCCCTGTCCTTCACTATCTCCCAGAGCTTACTCAAATTCACGTCCATCACGTTGGTGATGCCATCCAACCATCTCACTGTCATCCCCTTCTCCTCCTGCCCTCAATCTTTCCCAGCATCAGGGTCTTTTCCAATAAGTTGGCTCCTGGCATCAGGTGGCCAAAGGACTGGAGCTTCAGCATCAGTCCTTCCAGTGAATATTCAGAATTTCCTTTAGGATTGACTCCTTTAGTTTGATCTCATTGCTGTCCAGGGGACTCTCAAGATCTTCTCCAGCATCACAATTCAAAAGCATCAATTCTTTGATGCTCAGCCTTCTTTCTAGTCCAGCTTTCATATCTATACGAGACTACTGGAAAAACCACAGCTTTGACTATATGGATCTTTGTCTGCAGTGTGATGTCTGGTTTTTAGTACCCTGTCTAGGTTTGTCATAGCTTTTCTTCCAAGGAGCAAATGTCTTAATTTCATGGCTACAGTCACCATCCACAGTGAGTTTTGGAGCCCAAGAAAATAAAATTTGTCACTGTTTCCACTTTCCCCAACATCTATTTGCTATGCAGTGATGGGACTAGATGCCGTGATCTTAGTTTTCTGAATGTTGAGTTTTAAGCCGGCTTTTTCACTCTCTGACTTTCAAGAGACTCTTTAGTTCCTCTTCGCTTTCTGCCATTAGAGTGGTATCATCTGCATATCTGAGGTTTTTGACATTTCTCCTGGCAATCTTGATTCCAGCTTGTGCTGTATCCCACCAGGCATTTCGAATGATGTATTCTGCATATAAGTTAAATAAGCAGGATGACAAGTATACAACCCTCACGTACTCCTTTTCCAATTTTGAACAGGTCAGTTGAGACTAGGCCAGGATAACAGAGAACTTCCCCATCTGCCCCCATTCCTCCAAGCATGTAAAGCAATAGCAGTCTATCCCCTGCCCTTGGGGAGTGCTTAGAGTTTAGAGAGACATTGGGTCAGGTGTACAGAGAAAGCCTAAGGCTGAGGGTGGAGCAAGAACATTGAGAAAAACCCTCTGGCAAACCAGACCCCACCCTAAGTGGAAGGTCACAGCAGAGGAATTTGGAGCTGGTAGTGCACTTAAAGGGAAGCCAGTGTCTCAGAGGTGAAGAATCCGCCTGCGGTGCAAGAGCCACAAGAGATATGGTTTGATCCCTGGGTCTGAAAGATTCTTTGGAGAAGGAAATGGCAACCCACTCCAGTATTCTTGTGTGGAAAATCCTGTGGACAGAGGAGCCTGGTGGGCTACAGTCCACAGGGTCTCAAAGAGTCGGACAGGACTGAGCGACTAAACACAGGAAGTGTACTTAAATTAAGGTAATCATAACAGAACCCAAGCTCCTGAATGGGGGTTTCAACTCCCGAATGGATTGACTCATCCCCGCCCCCATCGCCTCCACTAAAAGCCTAGTAAAAAGAAGTAGTGTGCTTATTTTAGGCATAAATACTGTTTCCTCAGCCTCTACTCTTCTTGCACATGATGTCCTTACACATGAAGCACATACAAAAAAGCAAAAAAAACCCAAACACCCACTGTCAGAAGTAAAAATGATCAGTAGACCCAGGGCAACTCAGTTGTTAGAAATATCAGATAGTGCATTTAAAATAACAATAATATATTAGAGGTTCTAGTAGAAAAAGTGGAGAACATGTTTGAACAAGAGGTAAATTTCAGCAGAGGAACAGAAACTATGCAAGAGTCAAATGGAAATGCTAGAAATAAAAATTGTGACACAGATGAAGTATGTTTTAGGGTTTATTCATACACCTGACACAACTGAGGAAAGAATCCGTGAACTTGAAGATAGAGCAACAGAAATTATCCAAAGAGGAAAACAAAGAGAAAAAGAGAAAAGGAAAACAGAGCCCCTGAGATTTGTGCCACAGTATCTCGAGATTACTGGGGTTGAGTGTAGTCAGAGATGAAGTCAATGGATTTGATTCTGGGACTCCCAACATTTGGGGTTTGGGGAGACTGAAAAGGGATGGCTGTGGTAAAAAAAAAATCAAGAGAGGTTAGGGTTTTGGAAATTAAGAATGAGGTGACCGTCAGCTATGTAAATTGCTGCTGGTAGGTCAGATGAGGAGTAACAATAACTATTAATGTAGTTGATTTTCACTTTTCAAGGATTCTGTATTTGCAAATTTACCTACTTAGTAAAATTTGTTTGTAACCCCCAAATCAGTATGTACTTTTATAGTCATTAGTGGACATGTGTATTGTAATGAAAAATATGAGTCACTTTCTCAGTTGAGGCCGAATAATGGCAGTATTTTGTCTTATGTTAGCTTTCATACTATAAACTATTCTCTTTGTGGTCTAGTTATTGCCATATTTTTCACATTACTGTGCTTTTTGTTGGTGATTTTGCTGTTTAAAATGGGTTCTAAGCCTAGACCTTAAGTGTTAAGTGCAAGAAGGTTATGATGTACTTTGTATAGAAAATAAATGTGTTAGATAAGTGTCATTCAGGTATGATTTGTAGTGCTGTTGACTGTAAGTTTGGTGTTAATGAATACTGTGTTCCAGACTGCTACAGTAAAGCTGATATTGCAATAAAGCCCAAATCACACAACGTTTTTGGTGTCCCAGTACGTTTAAAAGTTATGTTTATAGTGTATTGTAGTCTGTTAAAATGTGCCTTAGCATTCTGTTTAAATAGTGAACATACTTTAATTAAAAAATACTTCATTGTGGGAATTCCTTGGTGGTCCAGTGCTTTTAGGTAGGTAGATTGGGAACACTGTAGGTAGATTGGGGATGAGCTATTCTGAAAGTTTTCTTTTGATACATTGTTTTTCAGTCAAATAAAACATTTTGAGAACATAGGTAGACTAGGGATATGCAATAGGATTGTTGGAAAGCATTAACAGTCCACTTGAGGTTAGTGATCATGAACTTAAAGTGAGACCATTAAGTTCAGCTTGTTTTTTTCTCCAGTTGGATTCAGATACTTGTATACCAGTTACAGGCATAGAGTATGTGAGTTAGCAGATTGCTGTTTAGTGCAAAGACTACAGCAAAGCAAGAAAAGACAAGGACATAGGTGTATGTGACATGGTGATAATAATGCTGGACCTTGAAATTTAAGCTGTGTAAGGAAGTGGGGACTTGATGGGGTCGAAAGCAGGGAAAAGATAGTAGATGCAATGGATTATAGGTTTCTGTGGAGTCCAAGGATTGTTGAGATTCCAAATAGTAGAGTTAATGAAGGCAGAAAGCGAAGAAGAATTAAAGTGCCTCTTGATGAAAGTGGAAGAGGAGAGTGAAAAAGTTGACTTAAAGCTCAACTTTCAGAAAACTAAGATCATGGCATCTGGTCCCATCACTTCATGGCAAATAGGTGGGGAAACGATGGAAACAGTGAGAGACTTTATTTTGGGGGGCTCCAAAATCACTGCAGATGGTGACTGCAGCCATGAAATTAAAAGACACTTGCTCCTTCAAAGAAAAGTTATGATCAGCCTAGACAGCATATTAAAAAGCAGAGACATTACCAACAAAGGACTGTCTAGTCAAAGCTATGGTTTTTCCTGTAGCTGTGTATGGATTTAAGAGTTGGCTATAAAGAAAGTTGAGTATCGAAGAATTGATGCTTTTAAATTGTGGTGTTGGAAAAGACTCTTGAGAGTCCCTTGGACAGCAAGGAGATCCAACCAATCCTTACTAAAGGAGATCAGCCCTGAATATTCATTGGAAGGACTGATGCTGAAACTAAAACTCCAGTACTTTGGCCACCTGATGCGAAGAACTGACTCAGTGGAAAAGACACTAATGCTGGGAACGACTGAAGGCAGGAGGAGAAGGGGCCGACAGAGGATGAGATGGCTGGATGGCATCACTGCCTCAATGGACACGAGTTTGAATAAACTCTGGGAGTTGGTGATGGACAGGGAGGCCTCTGTCTTGGAGTCCATGGAGTCGCAAAGAATCGGATACGACTCAGCGACTGAACTGATGAGGAGAGAGGTGGTGTTCTCCAGAGGAGAGCAGAGCTTCATTTATGGCAAAAAGGTGAAGGGGAAGGGCTCAGTACTTGATGCGTTTCATTTAATTACAAAATATACATAGATTGAGAAGCAGCCTTGTTTAAGACCTGGTTTGAATCCTGGTTTTGTCATTTAGTGACTCTGGAACATTAGCTTGAGTCAACTTACTTAGATGTGATGTTCAGCACCTGGAAATTAAGGCATCATATGTGGTGATTTCTAAGGTCTTTTTCAGCTCATAGATTTCAGTAATTCTCATGCTGTAGAGAATTCTCATACTGTAGAGAAACTCGTGTGCTTTAGCCATGTGTGAATGGGGAAACAATGACAGTAGCAACAGCTAACGTGTATTCACAGTGTATAACAGTGTGTTGCGTTTCCACTGTGTGCCTAGTGTATTTGAAACATGTTTTAACACCTTCAAACCTCTTAGCAACCTATTGTGTTTTTTTAATCCCCATTTTAGAGGTTCTTACAACTATTAAGGTTAGAGATATAATTTGAATTCCAGCAGTTTGACTTCCTACACAGCGTGGGTTTCCTGGGTAGCAGACAGTGCAACGGACATCAGCAGGCAGGAAGTTTATTAGGAAGACTTTTGGAATTAGCACCTGTGGAAGGGAAAGAAAGAAGTAGAAGGAAGCAGGATTGGGCAGAGGGAAAAGTTGGACATTAATTCAGTCTCACTGAGGACCTCAGTGGGGATCTTTGAAGCTCAGATTGCTCTTCAGCATTGGGATAAGGAACCAGCCAGGCTTTTTATTACTGCAAGCACCAGGTATTGTGTCTTGACTGATCTGGGAAGAGGTATGTGTGACCTCAGGCAAGGTGACTCTAATCAGCCAGGGTATTTCCAAAGAGGGCTGACCACTGTCAGCAGCTGTCCTCTAGTAGCTGGGGAGGAAGTCTTACCAGAGAAAGGGGATCTGGCTGTTTGTTGTATCATGGTGTCTGTTACAACTGCAGACTTTATAATCACCACAGTTGTTTGTTGGCTTCAGGCAATGGATGAGGATAAATGAGGCTAATTTAAGAAATTCCAAATAAGCTTGACTCCAGAACACTTTTAAAACTGATTGATTTTCATTTCATTCATATTTTTAACCTGAGAACTTGACCCAAGAGGGGATAAACTAATAAGAGTGTGTGTTTGCATGTGCACATCAGTGTTTTTGGTAATCCTTTCTTACCTGTCTAGTGTCTTGCATGTTCTTGGTCATCTGGATTCTACTTTTCAGAAAAGAAAGATTCTTCTATAGAGTTAGAAATCTAAGTTTATTTAGGTGTTTCCAGTATGGATGGTATGGGGACTAGAAGGATAAATTTCCTTTTTCATGTGCTTAATAGGATCTTTCATAGAGCCGAAAGTTTTAAATTTTGGTTAGGTCCAGTTTATAAATTTTTCCTTTTATGGACTGTGCTGACTTTATCTAAGAACTCTTTGCTTAGTCCTAAATTTCAAAGACTTTTCCCCCATTTTTTCCTAAAGTTTTATAGTATTATATTTCACATTTAAGTCCATGATGCATTTTAAGATAATTTTTGTATAGATTTGAGGGTTTTTGTTTTCTGCTTGCCTATGTATGTACAGTTGCTATAGCACTGTTTGTTGAAAAGAGTACCCGCCTCCATTGAATTGCTTTTGCCCTTTTATCCACAATCATTTCGGGATATTTGTCTGCTTCTGAGTTCGCTGTTGCATTCCATTGATCTGTATGGCTGTCTGTCTGTCAGTGCCTCACTGTCTTATGTACCATGTGTAGGAAGTTTTAACACTGGGAAGATGATTCCTCCCATTTTATTCTTTTTCAAAATTGTTTTGGCTATTTTAGGTCCTTTTCCTTACAAATTTTAGAAGAAGCTTGTCTGTGTCTATGAACATGTAGATCAGTTGGGGAGAACTGACATCCTATTCCCATATCTGTTTTGTTAGTCTTATAGCTAAGTATTTTATTTTCCTTGGAGCAGTTATAAATAATATTGCATATTTTCTCTAGAGCTATTATAGGTGATATTGTATTAATTTTAGATTTCAGTTATTGTAAGGATATAGAAGTGCAGTTGATTTTGGTTATTGATCTTGAGCCTTCCAACATTGCTGAATACACTTATTCTAGGAGGGATGATTTTAGTGTTTTCATTTGTTTTTAATATTCCTTAGGATTTTGTATGTTTAGTAGTGTCAGCTGCAAATAGAGTTGGTTTTATTTCTTATTTTCCAATCTGTATGCATTTTGTTTCTTTTTCTTGTGTTATTGTAATGGCTAGAGCTTCCAGAATTATCTTGAATAGAGTGATGAAATGTGCATCCTTTCTTTTCCCAGTTTCAAAGGGAAAGCATTCATTTTTTATCATTAAATCTGACATTAGCTGTGTAAGTTTTTATAGATCCTGTTTGTGAGTTTGAGGAGGTTCCCTTCTAAGTTTTCTGAGATTTTTTTTTTCCCATGAAATGATATTAAATCTGTCAGATGCTTCAGATGCTTTTTCTCTATCAGGTAGTGTGATCAGATGATTTTACAACTGGAAGTTTGTACCTCTTGATCTCCTTTACTTATTTCTCCCAACCTTCATTCCCTTCCTTTCTGGAAAATCTGTTTGTTCTCTGTATCTGTCTGTGAGTCTATATCTTTTGTTTGTTCATTTAAAATAAGTAGATTCCGTATATAAGTAAAACTATATAGGGTTTGTTTTTCTCTGTCCCACTTATTTCACATAGCATAATACCCTCAAGATACATCCAGTTCAGTTCAGTCGCTCAGTCGTGTCTAACTCTTTGTGACCCCATGGACTGCAGCACATCAGGCTTCCCTGTCCATCACCAATTCCCAGAGCTTACTCAAACTCATGTCCATCGAGTCAGTGATGCTGTGCAACCATCTCATCCTCTGTCATCCCCTTTTCCTGCCTTCAATCTTTCCCAGCATCAGGGTCTTTTCCATGTTGTTGCAAATCACAAGATTTCCTTCTTTTTTATGGCTAATAGTCCATTGTTCATCATCTTTATCCATTCATTTATTGAAGGGGCAGGTTGCTTCCATGTCTTGGCTATTGTAAATAATGCTGCCATCAACATAGAGGTCCATATATCTTTTAATTTTCTTTTGGACAGTGCTGCGTCTTTGTTGCTGTGCTCTGGTTTTCTCTAGCGGTGGTGAGTGGGGGCTGCTCTTCATTGCAGTACATGAGCTTCTCATTGCAGTGGCTTTTCTTGTTGAGGAGCATGGGCTCTAGAGCGCTTAGGCTTCGGTGGTTGTGGACATGGGCTTAGTTGCCTTGCAGCCTGTGGAATCTCCCCACGGTGATCGAAGCTGTGTCCCCTGCAGTGGCAGGTGGATTCTTAACCGCTGGGCCACCAGGGAAGTACACATATATCTTTTTGAACTAGTGTTTTGGTTTGTTTGGTAAATACCCAGAAGTGTAATTGCTGGAACCTCTGGTAGTTCTATTTTTAATTTTCTGAGGAATCACTGTACTGCTTTCCATTGTGTTTGGACCAGTTTACATTCTCAACAGTGCATGAAGATTTCCCTTTTCCTCACATCCTTGCCAACATTCATTTATTGTTACTTGTTGTCTTTTTGAAGATAGCCATTCTGACAGATGTGAGGTGATATCTCATTGTGGTTTTGGTTTGCATTTCCCTAGAGATAAGTGACATTGAGCATCTTTTCATGTGTCTGTTGGCCATGTGTATGTCTTTTTTAGAAAAATGTCTATTCTGGTCTTATGCCTATTTTAACATTTGGATTGTTTGGGATGTTTTGGTTTTGTGTTGTTTGAGTTCTTTTTGTATTTTGGATATTAACCTATTGTTGGATATATCATTTGCAAATATTTCCTCCCATTTAGTCGGTTGCCTTTTGTTGTTGAGATTATCTTTCACTGTGCTAAAAGTATTTAAGTTTGATGTAGTACCATTTGTTTATTTTTGCTTTTGTTGCCCTTGTCTGAGGAAACAGATCCAGAAAAATATTACTAAGACCAGTGTCCAACTGCTACTGTCTCTTTCCCTGTAGGAGTTTTATGGTTTCAGATCTTGCACTTAAGTCCAATTTTTTTTTAAAGTTTTTATATGTGTATAAGAAACTGGTTCACTTGTATTCTTTCATTTTGAAAGCAGATTAAGAGTTATGAAGAGCTCAGATTTTCTCATCATCTACCCATTCATTTTGCACAGTTTAAAATAAGATTTTGTTATAAGGGGATGACTCTTAGCTTCAGAAAGTATTAGAAAATGTAGAAAGAATAGCTAATTTCTTCAGTGGGATGTGAGAGTAGATATAAGTTACAAGTATGCTAAAATAAAATTTTACCTATAGTAGACATTTTAGGGTAATTTAGATACATCAGTTTATCATAACAACTGTCTATAGTGTTAATAGTCTGGACTTGGCCTATAGAACTGTTGGATTACAGTCCAAAATTATATAAAGTAATATGACTGAACTAATACACCAAAGGTTCATAATTTAAGTTAATCAATATATATGGAGGGACTTTAACATGAGAAGTCTCACTTAACAGTT
Organism: Cephalophus harveyi; assembly: GCA_006410635.1. Lineage (NCBI taxonomy): Eukaryota > Metazoa > Chordata > Mammalia > Artiodactyla > Bovidae > Cephalophus > Cephalophus harveyi. Next base: position 565,616 of record SJYT01038108.1, on the reverse strand, counting down.
TATGGTAAGAAGTTAATGTTCCCCAGAATAGAACATTGTATCAGAACAAAATGTTCTGATCTAATCTGAAGTATAGTAGTAGCAAAATAGTTATTGTAATGTGTTAAGATAGACTTGGTGAGGTCACTGAAGATGTCCAAATGTTGGAAACCCAAGAGGTCTTGAGGATATGTGAGCTTTTTCAAAGGAAATAATGAGTACACACAGTAGCATTTCCTGTTGATGAAAAGAGGTTTTTGTAGTAAGAGGACTAAGAACAACTGTTACACCTTAGAAGAAAACTCAGTACATTGTATCATACACAACTATTTAGAGGAAGGGTGACCAGCAAGATTTTGTCCTTAGGGTTATTAAGACTCCAACTTTGTTGAATTCCTTAAAAAAAAAAAAAAAAAAAAAAAAAACTGAGTTTCAGAGAATTCCCTGGTGATTCAGTGGTTAGGACACCTTGCTTCCACTATCAGGGGCACAGGTTCAGTCCCTGGTCAGGAAACTAAGATACAGCATTTTTGTCTGTGTAGTACAGACAAACCAAAACAAAACTGAGTTTGTATTTCAAAACTTTCATGTTGAGTGCATTTTGCTAAGTAATGATATAATTTGGAGTACCCCATTTTTTTGGTAGCTATGTGTTTTGGCTGGTGAGATGTTAGTTTCCCGATCAGGGACTGAACCCAGGCCTTGGCAGTGAAAGTGCTGAATCCTAATCATTAGACCACCAGGGAATTACCTGTTTTTTTCTTGAGAAGCAATTCTGTGGTTTCTTGATATATCTTCTAATGAAGTAACAGAATGTGATTTTGGTCACAAAATTAATAATTCAGAAACTAATTTGCAGTAAACTTTGGTATCACATAATCCATGGTAAGCTTTTAAAAATGTTTAGTGTGCTTTTGAAAAGAAGGTATATTCTGCATTTGAATGCAGAGTTCTATATTTATTAGGTCAGCTTAGGTTGTGTTGTTAAACCTTGTATGGCTTTATCACTTTTTGTCTGTTCTTAGATTTGAGAGCATTGCATTTAATCTTCCATTGTAGTTGTGTATTGTGATTGAAAGTGTGCTGTGAGGCTGTTATTTAATGAATATAGATTTTTAAAACTGTATATTCCTGGAGAATTATCCCTTTAGTTTATTTCCAGAAATACCTTTTACCTTAAAGTCTAATTTGATCCTAATTTAAGTTTAGTATCTTAATGGCAATCTTTTTTCCTGCATCTCTACTTTCAGTCTTTCTGTGTCTTTAAGTTAGGTTTTAGATATATCTCTTGTTAATGCTATATAAGTGGATTTTTTAAAAAAACAGATCTACTCTCCTAGACTTTCCCCCCGTCAGTTTTTAGGTATTGTAAATTATGCTTAATGAACACACTTGTACATGTCTGTGGTGCACATGAGTTGGTATGCAGATATTTAGTTATATTCAGTCCAATTCAGTTCAGTCGCTCAGTCGTGTCCAACTCTTTGCGACCCCATGAATCGCAGCACACCAGGCCTCCCTGTCCATCACCAACTCCTGGAGTTCACTCCGACATGTCCATCGAGTCGGTGACGCCATCCAGCCATCTCATCCTCTGTCGTCCCCTTCTCCTCCTGCCCCCAATCCCTTCCAGCATCAGGGTCTTTTCCAGTGAGTCAACTCTTCACATGAGGTGTCCAAAGTATTGGGAGTTTCAGCTTTAGCATCAGTCCTTCCAGTGAACACCCAGGACTGATCTCCTTTAGGATGAACTGGTTGGATCTCCTTGCAGTCCAAGGGACTCTCAAGAGTCTTCTCCAACACCACAGTTCAAAAGCATCAATTCTTCGGTGCTCAGCTTTCTTCACAGTCCAACTCTCACATCCATACATGACCACTGGAAGAACCATAGCCTTGACTAGATGGACCTTTGTTGGCAAAGTAATGTCTCTGCTTTTGAATATGCTGTCTAGGTTGATCATAACTTTCCTTCCAAGGAGTAAGCGTCTTTTAATTTCATGGCTGCAGTCACCATCTGCAGTGATTTTTGGAGCCGCTCAAAATTTGGGCTTTGCTGTTTCCCTATCTAATTCCCATGAAGTGATGGGACCAGATGCCATGATACTCGTTTTCTGAATGTTGAGCTTTAAGCCAGCTTTTTCACTCTCCTCTTTAACTTTCATCAAGAGGCTTTTTAGTTCCTCTTCACTTTCTGCCACAAGGGTGGTATCATCTGCATATCTGAGGTTATTGATATTTTTTCTTTCAAAAGCATCAATTCTTCGGTGCTCAGCTTTCTTCACAGTCCAACTCTCACATCCATACGTGACCACTGGAAAAACAATAGCCTTGACTAGACAGACCTTTGTTGGCAAAGTAATGCCTCTGCTTTTGAGTATGCTATCTAGGTAGGCCCAGAGCTCTGATAATCTGGCTTAATGTGGGAGAAGGTTTTAGATTTTTAGCTTAATGGACAGACAGAATGGATAGACTGAATATGCTTTAGATGATTCTGCATAACTAATAAATCACTTACATGAAATTTTGATCAATATGTAGCACAGTAAATTCAATATTAGCCTCGTTTCCCCTCTCAGGCTAATTTTTTTAAACTTTTTATTTTATACTGGAGTAAAGTTGATTAGTGATGATTCCTGAGCCCCAAAGAGTTCAATTAAATTGTATTCTTGGTGGTGGAACAGCATTGATATTGAAAAAAGAAAAACTCCATAAGATTCTAATGCATAGCCAGGATTCAGGACAGTCTAGAGGGACTAGTTAGTTTCAGGTGTACAGCAAAGTGATACATATACATACATTCATACAGATACATATACTGACGTCTGCATACAGATTTCTCAAGAGGCAGGTTAGGTGGTCTGGTATTCCCATCTCTTTCAGAATTTTCCACAGTTTATTGTGATCCACACAGTCAAAGGCTTTGGCATAGTCAATAAAGCAGAAGTAGATGTTTTTCTGGAACTCTCTTGCTTTTTCCATGATCCAGCGGATGTTGGCAATTTGATCTCTGGTTCCTCTGCCTTTTCTAAAACCAGCTTGAACACCTGGAAGTTCATGGTTCACGTACTGCTGAAGCCTGGCTTTGAGAATTTTGAGCATTACTTTACTAGCATGTGAGATGAATACAATTTTGCAGTAGTTTGAGCAGACCTTTTCCAGTCCTGTGGCCACTGCTGAGTTTTCCAAATTTGCTGGCATATTGAGTGCAGCACTTTCACAGCATCATCTTCCAGGATTTGAAATAGCTCAACTGGAATTCCATCACCTCCACTAGCTTTGTTTGTAGTGATGCTTTCTAAGGCCCACTTGACTTCACATTCCAGGACGTCTGGCTATAGGTGAGTGATCACACCATCGTGATTTATATACATATTCATGTGCTTATTTAACCATAGAAGAAATTTTAAAATTTATATGAGTAACTGTCAGTAGCATTTGCCAATGAGAAGTAGAAATGTGCATTGAGTGAAAATCTTTACCTTTCACTGTATGTGTACTATTTGAAATAACATAGGTGTGTATTGCTTTTGCAATTTAAAAAATAGTCAGGATATACTCCTTTCTTTCCCCTACCACTAGATATTAGTCTTTAAAAAGAGTAGTCCTTCATGCAAGTATAATGCTAAGCTTTGGTATAATATTTTTGAATTATTGAACCAAATATCATCCTAAATTAAAATAGTATGTGTACCTTGGAGAAGGAAATGGCAACCCACTCCAGTGTTCTTGCCTGGAGAATCCCAGGGATGGCGGAGCCCAATGGACTGCCATCTGTGGGGTCGCACAGAGTCGGACACGACTGAAGCGACTTAGCAGCAGCAGCAGCAGCAGCAGCAGCAGCAGCAGCAGCAGCATGTGTACCAACTCACTGCCAAAGCTCCAATTTGCTCCCAGGGAGCAGAATACAAAATTACTAAGGCGATTTCCTAACGTCAAGTCACAGGAGAGCCTTAAGTCCTGTGGCAAAAATTCCTGTTATTTGAAAGTTCATGCACTTAGAGAGTAAACATTAAATCAAAGAGCATTAGATGGGAGAAGGGAATGTTGAGTCAATAAATTTTCCTCAGGACTTGTTAAATTGAATGCTAAACATGGGGAAACATTACACTTGTTTTTTTTTTTTTGCATTAAGTTTTTTCTGTATTTCTAAAGCTTCTTGCTCAGTCTTTTGCAAAATGCTATATAAAAGTTCCACTGCTTTTGGGTTTCGAGGGCAGAAGTAATTTGCATACAGGGGTTAATCAAGATTCCTTGCTCTTTGTACTTTTAAAAGTGCTGGCACATACATTGTTTCCTTTGATACTCACAAATGAGGTATTAAGACAAGTACTATAAAGCTCGTTTTCTACATGAGGATATGAGGTTTGGAGAGGTTAAGTGAGAAGCTGAAGCCAGGCAGTGGGGACCTGAACACACAAGGACCCTTGGTTGTATCTTGGATATCCTTGCCACTACCGGCAAGAGCAGAGCTGTGAAGCAGAATCACTCCTACGGTTGGGAAGTTGGTTAGTGTTTTTGTGAAATTACTGCTCTTCTGGCTCTGGAAGACCTAGGAACGCCCAGTTGAACTCCACCCCCCACATTGTGAATTATAAATGTGCTCATTTGAATGATTAAGGGACATCTAATAAAATCCAGATGGATCCAGGTTCCCATTTTGACTCTATCCCTTACTAGCTATGTACTAGTTATTGTTCCCTCATCTATCAAAATAGGAATAATGATAGTATTAATCTTCCAGGGCTGCTATTAAGAGTTTAAATAAAATAATGTATGATGAGTGCCTGACGGAGTGCATGAAGCATAGCAAAGTGTCAATACATACAATTACAATAATAATTATTAATAATATTATAAATAAGTCAGAGTCCTGGTCAGTGTAGCAGGCATGGCTCTGATAGAGGCACAACTTTTGTCCACCTGGAGATGACTGCAGGAGCTCCATCCCAGGTGGGCACTGATCAGTTTCTTTCCTTTTGAAAGAGACCTTCTTGAAACTGCGAAGAACTAAGCAGGAGCAAAAAAGTTGCTTAAAACTTCACTGAGCCTCAGTGCTCAAGAAGGGGCTTGATCTAAAGAAAGTATCCCTAGATTGAAACAGAGTCCATCAGTTTATGATCCACAGTGAGATAAGGCAGGTAAAAGACCCAGTCAGCCAGGGCTTTAACAAAAGGATAGTCACTTCCCCTAAAAAAGCATTCTTGCCCTGGGATTTTATCTTCAGTCTTTTAAATTTCTCACCAACTCCCAGAGTTTACTCAAACTCATGTCCATCGAGTCAGTGATACCATCCAACCATCTCATCCTCTGTTATCCCCTTCTCCTCCTGCCTTCAATCTTTCCCAGCATCAGGGTCTCTTCGCATCAGATGGCCAAAGTATTGGAGTTTCAGCTTCAGCATCAGTCCTTCCAATGAATATTCAGGACTGATTTCCTTTAGGATGGACTGGTTGGATCTCCTTGCTGTCCAAGGAGAGACACTCAAGAGAGGAGTACATTACCAATACAGAAAAAACATCTATGGTAAACCACTACATGAGATACAGCAAAGGTATATAATAATTTTAACAACAGTAATGATTAATGTATTGAGCACTTACTGTGTTCTAGCATATGCTTTTATTATACTTTGCATGTATTAACTCATTTAATTCTCAAAACAAACTTACAAGAGAAATTTTTTTTTACTATCCCCATTTACAGATGAAAAAACAGAGGTAATAGGGAAGGATAAAGAGAGTCTCATGGAGATGCAATTAATTCTGCCCAATGAGATGTGGGGTTCATTGTTTTGGGGAAAAATATGGAGAAAAGATGACCTTCCAACTAAGACTGAGGGAAGAGGCCTAGATAAAAAGGCCCTGTTGCTGTTGTTTTGTGGCTCAGTCGTGTCTGACTCTTTGCAGCCTCATGGACTGTAGCCTGCTAGGCTCCTGTCCATGGGATTTCCCAGGCAAGAATACTGGCGTGAATTGCCATTTCCTTCTCCAGGGAGTTTTCTCGGACCAGGGATTGAACCTGTGTCTCTTGCATTGGCAGGAAGGTTTTTTACCTCTGAGCCTCCATGAAAGCCCACCTTAGAATACTACTCACTGGTAGAAATAGATGAACTATTGACATACACAGTTTGATTCATCTCTAGAGAATTATGCTGAGTGAAAAAAACTAATATCAAACATGTACACACTATATGATTCCACTTACATAGTGTTATTTTTTTAAAAACGCTTTAATTTTGTATTGGAGTATTGCCACTTAACAATGTTATGATCTGTCTCTTATACACATCTAGTATTCTTTCGGGTATTTCATTATTTAACTAATATTTAGACATTTCATTATTTAGCTAATCTTCTAATGTTGAATACTTAGGTGTTTTCCTTCCTACAAGAAAAGTTTTCTTGAAAAATCATTATATAAATCTTTAATTATTATTAAAAAAATTAATTCCTTTAAGTGAAGTTTCTAGGTTTAAGTGTAAATGCATATTTAAGGCTTTGGTATCAAATTATCTGCCAGATAAATTTTATCATATTAGTACAAGAAAGAATCTAGATCAATGACTATTTAAGTAAGCATAACTTCTATTCATTTATTGTAAAATAAAACAATAATGATTGAGGAACATCTAATAAAATCCAGATGTATCCAGGTTCCCATTTTGACTCTACCCCTTCCTAGCTACTTCATTACTATTACTCCCTTTACACTAGCCTGTATTGTTGTTCCAATAATAGATTACTTTCTATTAATAATAACAATATCTCATTTTGGTTTTATACTCCAAACATAATATATCCAAAAACTAGTGTGCTAATTGTACTTGAGAGGTTGGTTATGATTTCAGTATAATATCATTAGCTTTTGAAAGAAATGTTATAACAGAAAATGTTGAAATAATTTGGAGGAAAACTTACGACAAGCAAACTTACACTGGAGCTAATTAATTCCACCCACATATCCTTTTTAAGGTGTGAGAATAAGACAATCAAGGGTGTATAAACCCTTCCACTGTGATTATCATCCCTCAGTGTTCTCTAGGGCTGAAAGTAACCCTGCCTGATCTTTTCTGTACTATGCTCGGATTCACAGTAGAAATGTGAAGACTGGAAACTTTTCAGTAGGAATTACTCTTGATGACACCAGTCTTGCTGTCAGAGTAATTCCTGCTGGAAAGAAAGCATCTGAGTTAATGGTCTAATAAACTGAGTTAGTGTTTCAGCTTGGCAAAGAATTAATTAGGGGAAGAGAAACTAACATTTATTTGGGTTCTTTATTTGACAGCCCCTTTATTATTACATTATTGCAATTAATATTCCCTATAAACCTATGAGATAGGCATTACCAGGGGCATTTTACAATGAAGGAACTGAAATTCAGTCAATAAAGTGTCTTGCCTAAGGCCACAGAGCTGGTGAACTGCAAAGGTGGAATTTGAGCCTAGATTCCCCGTTTCCCTAGATTCTGCCTGTGTTCTTTGTACCGCTCCTTCTCACCAACTACACAGCATGGCCTGACTGTTCCTCTTCTAGGATATTCATTGTAAGCATGAATACACTTTTAAACAACCAAACTGCAGTTTCCCTCTTAAAAATCAGTGTGTTAGGCAGACTTAGAGACTCAATCCACTTATAAATGCTGTGTCAGTTAAGGTAATTTTGTAGGCCAGAAACAAGAAGTTCACTACCTTGTTTAACAAGATATCCTGGAACAGAGGGGCTCTGGGTTTTTTCAGAGGCTCAGTAATTATGTTCAGTGGGAGAAGAGAACACTGTTGCTTTCTAGAAAATTTTATTTTTATATAACCACCATCTACAAATGAACATTTTTTTTTAGTGTGGTCCCCCAAATCCTTCTCATTTCCATCACTTTTCTTTAATAGGATTTTGTATTTTTATTCTTTACCCAAATATTTAACTATTCTAACTCTTCTGCACCTTCTTGAGACAGCTTCTAAGAATGAGGAGAAAGTAAAATTTTACTGGAAATTTTAAACAGTGCCTGTGTACTAGATTTAGCATAAATTTTTTGCTTAAAAAATCAGCATTGTCTTATTGAGAAGCATTAAGTAAAAGAAATCTGTATTTTCTATCATGAATGAATACTCTGATTATCTCACTGCAGAAAAGGCAATTTTTTTTTTTTACAGAGGGGCTCTGGGTTTTTTCAGAGGCTCAGTAATTATGTTCAGTGGGAGAAGAGAACACTGTTGCTTTCTAGAAAATTTTATTTTTATATAACCACCATCTACAAATGAACATTTTTTTTTAGTGTGGTCCCCCAAATCCTTCTCATTTCCATCACTTTTCTTTAATAGGATTTTGTATTTTTATTCTTTACCCAAATATTTAACTATTCTAACTCTTCTGCACCTTCTTGAGACAGCTTCTAAGAATGAGGAGAAAGTAAAATTTTACTGGAAATTTTAAACAGTGCCTGTGTACTAGATTTAGCATAAATTTTTTGCTTAAAAAATCAGCATTGTCTTATTGAGAAGCATTAAGTAAAAGAAATCTGTATTTTCTATCATGAATGAATACTCTGATTATCTCACTGCAGAAAAGGCAATTTTTTTTTTTTGTAATATTCAGGCTTGAATTAGCACAATTGAAACAGAAATTGAAGTAATGGGATGTCCATCAATTGCCAAAACAATTAGTTCAATAAAATAGTTTGTTGATTCAAGGGGGTAAGGTAGTTTAATAATGTTTAAATTAATTTGACTTAATTCAGTTCAATGAATATCAAGAGCCTACAATATACTAAAATAAAATAAGTAATATATACCATCAAAAGTCTTACAACCTGGTAGAGGAGTACATTCAGTTCAATTCAGTTCACTCAGTCGTGTCCGACTCTGTGACCCCATGGACTGCAGCATGCCAGGCCTCCCTGTCCACCACCAACTCCCAGAGTTTACTCAAACTCATGTCCATCGAGTCAGTGATACCATCCAACCATCTCATCCTCTGTTATCCCCTTCTCCTCCTGCCTTCAATCTTTCCCAGCATCAGGGTCTCTTCGCATCAGATGGCCAAAGTATTGGAGTTTCAGCTTCAGCATCAGTCCTTCCAATGAATATTCAGGACTGATTTCCTTTAGGATGGACTGGTTGGATCTCCTTGCTGTCCAAGGAGAGACACTCAAGAGAGGAGTACATTACCAATACAGAAAAAACATCTATGGTAAACCACTACATGAGATACAGCAAAGGTATATAATAATTTTAACAACAGTAATGATTAATGTATTGAGCACTTACTGTGTTCTAGCATATGCTTTTATTATACTTTGCATGTATTAACTCATTTAATTCTCAAAACAAACTTACAAGAGAAATTTTTTTTTACTATCCCCATTTACAGATGAAAAAACAGAGGTAATAGGGAAGGATAAAGAGAGTCTCATGGAGATGCAATTAATTCTGCCCAATGAGATGTGGGGTTCATTGTTTTGGGGAAAAATATGGAGAAAAGATGACCTTCCAACTAAGACTGAGGGAAGAGGCCTAGATAAAAAGGCCCTGTTGCTGTTGTTTTGTGGCTCAGTCGTGTCTGACTCTTTGCAGCCTCATGGACTGTAGCCTGCTAGGCTCCTGTCCATGGGATTTCCCAGGCAAGAATACTGGCGTGAATTGCCATTTCCTTCTCCAGGGAGTTTTCTCGGACCAGGGATTGAACCTGTGTCTCTTGCATTGGCAGGAAGGTTTTTTACCTCTGAGCCTCCATGAAAGCCCACCTTAGAATACTACTCACTGGTAGAAATAGATGAACTATTGACATACACAGTTTGATTCATCTCTAGAGAATTATGCTGAGTGAAAAAAACTAATATCAAACATGTACACACTATATGATTCCACTTACATAGTGTTATTTTTTTAAAAACGCTTTAATTTTGTATTGGAGTATTGCCAGTTAACAATGTTATGATAGTTTCAAGTGAACAGTGAAGGGTTTCAGCCATACATATACATGTATCCATTCTCCCCCAACTCCTCTCCCATTCAGGCTGCTATTTTCTCTACCACATTGAGCAGAGTTCCGTGTCCTTATATAGCATTCTTAAAATGACAAAATCATAGAGATGGAGACCAGAAGTTAGAGATACAAAAGAATCAAAGAAGTTAATGGTTATCAGAAGTTAGAGAATAGGGAAGAAGGTGGATGTAGTTATAAAATGGTAGCATGTGGGATCCCTATATGGAACTGTATGGTATTTTATCTGTGGTGGCAATTACTCAAACATGTACATGGGTTAAAATTACAAAGAACTAAATATACACACATACACACAGTGCATGTGAAATATAATTAAGGAAGATAGATTATATCAGTGTCAGTTTCCCTACTGTGATATTTAGTTATGCAAGATGTTATCTTTGAGAGAAACTAGATAAAGAGTATACAAGATCTCTCTGTATTGTTTCTTACAACTGCATGTGAATCTACAATTATCTAATAATAAAAAAGTTAAAAGAATAAGGAAAATGGAAAGACACTGTATAAAGTTGTTGGAAGGGTGGTTTGGTTCTTATAAGCGTGTGTTCTCAGAGTTGGTGGGTAGGGCTGGTACCAGGTCTATCCATGATCAGTGTTTGAGGACCACGGGAAGATCAGGAGACTTGGTTGAAAGGTGGAAGATATGCATGGAAGATATGGTGGAAGTCAACATGGAAGATCTGGGAGGAAGAGAATGGAGTGAAATGGAGGTCAACTGTGGGAAACCAAAGTGCAAGCGGGTGAAATGAGATGATTCTGCAGCTGAGTCTAGAGCTGAGGAGAGCCTGCAGCGACCTTCCTTTTCATAAGGCCTGGAACTGGCAGGACCCCTCCTTCCGAGAGACAGAGCGAGACCTGACACAGACCATTTGTCGGACTTAGTCCCAGGCTTCCACCCATTCTTTCACTAAATTGCCCAGTTGGAAGGCATTGATCAAAGTGATCAAATGTCTGGGTTCATATGGGCATAACATAAACACATGACCAGCTTTTAGGAGGAGAAGGCAATGGCACCCCACTCCAGTACTCTTGCCTGGAAAATCCCATGGATGGAGGAGCCTGGTGGGCTGCAGTCCATGGGGTCACAAAGAGTCAGACACAACTGAGCGACTTCACTTTCACTTTTCACTTTCATGCATTGGAGAAGGAAATGGTAACCCACTCTAGTGCTCTTGCCTGGAGAATCCCAGGGACGGCAGAGCCTGGTGGGTTGCCATCTATGTGGTCGCACAGAGTTGGACGCACCTGAAGCGACTTAGCAGCAGCAGCTTTTAGAAAAAAGGAAAAAATGTATTTTTTCTTACATGAATGCTCTGATTTCCCCAGTTGACTTGTATAATTCCTACAAATGTAACTAAAAAGTTAAATTCCTAAAGGATAGTCAGAAACATCAAAAAAGGACCTTTTAAGATTATATTAATAATTAACACTGACACCTAGCAACCTTAATCTGAATTTTTTTCTAGTGTGTTTTTGAATGCTTCAGCAGTGTCTTCTGTATAGCTCATCAATCCATCAGTTTTGCTATTGTAACATTCATGAAAAAGAATACTCCTGGAATAAATGGGTGATTACAGGTGTAAGGTAGGGAAAATACATGGTGAATCTGTAGTACCAGATATTATGCAGTTCTCTTCCTGATCCCAAGCTATATTACAAAGTTACAGTAGTCACAACAGTATGGTAATAACATAAAAAAGACACATAGACCAGTGAAACAAAATAGAGAGCCCAGAAATAAACTCATGCATATATGGTCAGTTAATTTTCAATAAGTATGCTAAGACTACACAATGGGGAAAGAATAAACTCTTCAATAAGTGGTTTTGGGAAAACTGAATATTTGCATGCCATGGTATGAAATTGGACTCCTATTACACCATATGCAAAATCTGCTCAAAATGGATTAAAGACTTGAATGTAAGACCTGATACCATGAAATTCCTAGAAGAAAAACTAAGATAAGTTTTTTGATATCACTAGACCATTCAGGTTTGACCTAAATCAAAATCCTTATAATTATACAAAGTGACTTCACTCAGTCGTGTCTGACTCTTTGTGACCCCATGGACTGTAGCCTACCAGGCTCCCCCATCCATGGGATTTTCCAGGCAAGAATACTGGAGGGGGTCGCCATATCCTTCAACAGGAGAGCTTCCCAATCCAGGGACTGAACCCAGGTTTCCTGCATTGTAGGCAGACACTTTACCATCTGAGCCACCAGGGAAGACTATTGGCAGGTAAGGGATTAGATCTGATAGAATGCCTAAAGAACTATGGATAAAGGTTTGTGACACTGTACAGGAGGCAGTGATCAAGACCATCCCCAAGACAAAGAAATGCAAAAAGGCAAAATAGTTGTCTGAGAAGGCCTTACAAATAGCTGAGTCAAGAAGAGAAACTAAAAGAAAAGGAGAAAATGAAAGATATACCTATTTGAATGAAGAGTGCTGAAGAATAGCAAGGAGAGATAAGAAAGCCTTCCTTACAGATCAATGCAAAGGAATAGAGGAAGACAACAGAATGGAAAAGACTAAAGATCTCTTCAAGAAAATTAGAGATACCAAGGGAACATTTCATGCAAAGATGGGCACAAGAAAGGACAGAAATGGTATGGACCTAACAGAAGCAGAAGATATTAAGAAGAGGTGGCAAGAATACACAGAAGAACTGTACAAAAAAGATCTTCATGACCCAGATAACCTCAGTGGTGTGATCACTCACCTAGAGCCAGACATCCTGGAATGTGAAGTCAAGTGGGCCTTAGAAAGCATCACTACGAACAAAGCTAGTCGAGGTGATGGAATTCCAGCTAAGCTATTTCAAATCCTAAAAGATGATGCTGTGAAAGTGCTCCACTCAATAGGCCAGCAAATTTGGAAAACTCAGTGGTGGCCACAGGACTGGAAAAGGTCAGTTTTCATTCCAATCCCAAAGGCAATGCCAAAGAATGCTCAAACTACTGCACAATTGCACTCATCTCACACTCTAGCAAAGTAATGCTCAAAATTCTCTAAGTCAGGCTTCAGCAGTACATGAACCGAGAATTTCCAGATGTTCAAGCTAGATTCGAAAAGGCAGAGGAACCAGAGATCAAATTGTGAACATCCTTTGTATCATCAAAAAAGCAAGAGAGTTTCAGAAAAACATCTACTTTATTGACTATGCCAAAGCCTTCAACTGCGTGGATCACAATAAACTGGAAAATTCTTCAAGTGATGGGAATACCAGACCACCCGACCTGCCTCCTGAGAAATCTGTATTCAGGTAAGAGGCAACAGTTAGAACAGACATGGAACAATGGACCGATTCCAAATTGGGAAAGGAGTCCGTCAAGGCTGTATATTGTCACCCTGCTTATTTAACTTCTGTGCACTGTGCATCATGCAAAATGCCAGGCTGGGTGAAGATCAAGCTGGAATCAAGATTGCCAGAAGAAATATGAATAATTTCAGATATGCAGATGACACCACCCTTATGGCAGAAAGCAAAGAAGAACTAAAGAGCCTCTTGATGAAAGTGAAAGAGAAAAGTGAAAAAGCTGGCTTAAAACTCAACATTGAAAAAACTAAAATCATGGCATCTGGTTCCATCATTTCATGGCAAATAGATGGGGAAACAATGCAAACAGTGTCAGACTTTATTTTCTTGGGCTCCAAAATCACTGTTGATGGCGACTGCAGCCATGAAATTAAAGGACACTTGCTCCTTGGAAGAAAAGCTGTAACACATCTGGAGAGCATATTTAAAAACAGAGACATTACTTTGCCAACAAAATTTCATCTAGTCAAAGCCATGGTTTTTCGAGTAGTCATGTATGTATGGACATGAAGTTTTTCTTCACAAAGAAACTGAGCGCTGAAGAATTGATGCTTTTGAACTGTGGTGTTGGAAAAGACTCTTGAGAGTCCCTTGGACTGCAAGGAGATCCAGCCAGTCAATCCTAAAGGAAATCAGTCCTGAATATTCACTGGAAGGACTGATATTGAAGTTGAAGCTCTAATACTTTGGCCACCTGATGCAAAGAACTGACTCATTAGAAAAGACCCTGATGCTGGGAAAGATTGAAGGCAGGAGGAGTAGGGGATTACGGCGGATGAGATGGTTGGATGGTATCACTGACTTGATGGACATGAGTTTGAGCAAGCTCCAGGAGTTGGTGCAGGACAGGGAAGCCTGGCATGCTACAGTCCATGGGGTCACAAAAAGTCTGACACTACTGAGCAACTGAAGTGAACTTGACAATGATTTTATTTGATTTGACACCAAATGCAAAGGCAACAAAAGCAGAAATAAGTAAGATTACATCAAACTAAAAGAATTCTGCACAGCAAGAGACAGTAAACAAAATGAAAAAAACAGCATATTGAGCAAGGAAAATATTTATAATTGATGTGTTCAATAAGGCATTAATATATTAAAAATATAAGGAACCTTTAGATCTCTAGCAGAAACCCAAATAAGTGGACAAAGGATCTGAATAGACATTGTTCCAAAGAAGATATGCAAATTGCCGACAGGTGTATGAAAAGGTGCTCTACATCAGCAATCTTTAGGGTAATGCAAGTCAGAATTGCCATAAGATATTACCTCATACCTATTTGCCTGTCATCAAAAAGACAAGATGTAATAAATGTTGGTGGGGATGTAGAGAACAAGGAGCACTTGTGCAGTGTTGGTGGGAGTATACATTGGTGCTGCTGCTGCTATGTCACTTCAGTCGTGTCTGACTCTGTGTGACCCCACAGATGGCAGCCCATCAGGCTACCCCGTCCCTGGAATTCTCCACGCGAGAACACTGGAGTGGATTGCTATTTCCTTCTTCAATGCATGAAAGTGAAAAGTGAAAAGTGAAAGTGAAGTCGCTCAGACGTGTCCGACCCTCAGCGACACCATGGACTGCAGCCACTATTAAAAACAGCATAGAAGTTCTTAAAACAATCAAAAATAGAACTACCATATGATCTTGTAATCCCACTCCTGGGTATTTATCCAGAGGAAATGAAATCAGGATCTTGAAGAGATGTCTATACTCCCATGTTCATTGGAACACTGTTCACAATAGCTAAGATATGAAAACAACCTAAGTATCTGTTGAGAGATGAGTAGATGGTATTATATATATAATACATATGAATGAGTAGATGGTATTATATATACAATACATATGAATCCTGGAGGAAGGCATGGCAACCCACTTCAATATTCTTGCCTGGAGAATCCCATGGACAGAGGAGCCTGGCAGGCTACAGTCCATAGGGTCCAAAGAGTTGGACATGACTGAAGCGACTTAGCATACAAGCATATATATATATGTACATATATATGAATATTATCCAGCCATGAGAAAGAAGGAAATTCTTCCATTTGTGGCGACATGGATGGATCTTGAGGGCATTGTGTTAAGTGAAGTAAGTCCAACAGCGAAAGACAAACACTGTACGGCATTATGTGTGGGATCTAAAACAAAAGGTCAACTCAAAGAAACAAATACAAATGGCAGAATGGTGATTGCCAGGGGCTGAGGAGTGGGAGTATTGGGGAGAAATTGGTCAAGGGATACAAACTGTTATAAGATGCATAAGTTCTAAGGATCTTGTGTACAGAATGGTGACTATAGTTAATAATAATATGTTTTATAAGAGAGTGGGTCTTAAATATTCTCATGTGGGTGTGTTAAGTGAAGAATGTGTTAATTAATTTGATTATGAGAATCTTTTCACAATTATTGCATCAAACTATCACATTATACACTTTCAAATTTTACAGTTTTATTTTTTTATTATACCTCAGTAAGTCTGGAAAGAAAATAAGGCAGTGCTCAGAATCTAAGGGAGTCATTAAACAAACACACACACACACAAGATAACTTGAAGGGGCACCCTTTGGCAAAGTTTGGGACAATTTAAGCATCATAATAGAAACACTAAGGGATTATAACTCATTTAGTAAAATTTTAAATAGTCTATGGGTTCATAGTGATACTAAAAAGAAAGGCAGGAGGAGTGAGAAAAACTGTTCTTCTTAGAAGAATGTAAACCTATGAACGCAGAATTATTTTTTCTAAGAATGCAGAAGAAATAATGGTGTTAAGCAATCCCTATTTTGAAATTCATGATAAATTAGGCAAAGGTCACCAATGGGTGCTAAAATCATTTTGGAGATAAAGGACATTCTTATAATCTTAATATATCAACCCAAAAAGGAAAATATACCTGTGTAGTAAAGTGATCCAGAGGACATCACCTTACCAGCTTATCATCCCTGTCATTATCTGCTTCCTCATGTGTAATAGAATACATCACCTACCAGTACCTTTGATGAAAAAGTTAATTAGGAATATAATCAGAAAGAAAGTCTGAAAAATGCAGAAATTCATTTATAAGGCAAGTGGCTGGTGTTTGTATAAAAGTGTCTTGAAAAACAGACAAACAAAATGCATTGGGGCTGTTATAGCTGTAAAAAGTCTAAAGAGAAACACAGCCTCCTAATATAGTTTATGAATATTGGTTGGATGCTAGATTCTCTTCCCCACTACCCATCTCGAGCAAAGACTGTAAAAGACATTTTAGAGACAACTGGAGAAATTTAAATAAGGACTGTATTCAAGATAATATTCTTGAATTAATATGATTTTCTTTAAAGCTGCGATACTGCACTGTGGTCCTCCTTATCTGAGGGTTCCACATCTGTGGATGCAAGACAGACTTCAATACACCATTTTATTTAAGGAACTTGAGCACCAGCAGATTTTGGAATCCACTGTGGTCCTGGAACCAATTCCATGCTGATACGGAGCGACAGAGTGTATTGTGGTCATGTAAGAGATACCTTTGTTTCTAGAATATACATGTTTGAAGTATTCAGAGATGAAGCGTCATAATATCTACAATGTACTTTCAAATAACTAAATTTTCTGGGAACTTAGGATCTGATACAGTTGGTTTCGATCTTTAATTTAGTGGTTATTAATTTGGAATTTCCCGTTTCTCAAAGTTACGACAGTTCATTTAACATCCCTCTGTGGCAGTTTGAACTTTGCCTCCATTTCATCAACTTTCTGTTTTTTTTTTTTTTTTCATCTTTGTACCTTCTCAGCAATGATGAAGCAAATGCCTGGATTTGTATTAGGCTCCTGTGTCCTTCAGGATCCTCCACCTGCATCTCAGTAAGTGGGTGTAGATTAGCATGTAAGCCTGCATGATCCTTACCATTTTTTTAGATTCTTGTGACAATTTTGCAGGAGGAATTTGTCTTTTCCTGGTTTCCATCTAACCTTTGTCTGAAACTGAATCTAGACCACTAGTTTCTGAGAGAATAATCATTTAGGAAAAAGTCCGGGACCTCGGTATCACCAGTGAAAACCCCTTTTGTGAACTAGTTCTTTAGATTATTATTCACACAGACATATCATTATTCATATAGATGATATATATATAAAGACTCCCCTACTTTTATCAAGATTTGACTCCCCTACTTTCCATGAACTCCATCTCCTTTGTATGGCAGCTGGAGTCAACTGTGTTGTGTGTTGTCCTCCAAATGGAGCTTCACCAAAACCTGGTAAGGCTGGCAAGACAGGGGCCACCCTTTTTTCATGGTGGGGAGATGGAGGCTGAGGAGGAGAATGTGTCACACTGGTAGTTTCATCAGAACTATGGTGATATTTGCTTAGGATGCACCTGTACAGTGAAGCCTTGAGTGATAAGAACAGGGTCTGGGCCTCCTGGTTCTTCGGGGTGTTTCCCTCCTTTACATGTGACATGTGACCTCTTGGCAATGCCCCAAACCTGTGCTCCTTGCCATGTCTGCAGTGGCATTTTCTTCAGTCTACTTCAGGGGTCTCCAACCTCTGGGCCATGGACCAGTACCTCTTGTCAATGTTAAATTAGAAATAAAGTGCACAATAAATGTAATGTGCTTGAATCATTTCAAAACCATCCCCCGTCCAGTCCATGGGAAAATTGTCCACGAAACTGGTCCTTGGTGCTAAAAAGGTTGGGGGAATGCTGCTCTACTTCACTGCCTTCTTTCTTTGCACAACTACAAAATGGTGAGAGCCGAATGTGTCAGCCCTGGACGGGCTCACTGACGAGCTGAGAGTGACAACGTAGCCTCTCGTGAACCCTTAAAGTAGGAGGATGAGGTTGAAGCTGCTAAAAGATATCTGCTCTCCGTCAAGTGTTAAGTTCATGAAACTGTATTTTGGGAGATAGAATTTGACCTTGGATGGGTCAAATCCTGAAAGATGTTTTAAAGTTATCTTCCTTGTTATCAACTGTGGGTTGATATTATGTTTGTTTTCATCAGAACTATGGTGATATTTGTTTAGTATGCACCTGTACAGTGAAACCGGTTGTTACAATATTGCAATACTTCCACGTTATTTGATTATAACTGCTGTTGCATGAAAATGCTTACCTCCACTCTCCCAGCATCCTCTTTGGAACCAGGTCCACCATCCGTATCTCGGAAATCCAGCCACCAAAGGATTGATGCTTGGCACAACAAGGAAACTGGTTGTTACATATTTTGAGTATCTTCTTTTCCCTGTTTATTATTATAGTTCCTAATTTTATGCCAATCAATTATACAGTTATTCCTATAAAATATTCTTATACTTTAGAACTTGGAAAATTATTAAAAACTATTTCAAAACCATGACATTGAGTGAAAACTTACAGTCTTAGTAGTTTTCTAGTTAAAATTGTAAATGTGTATGGGTAATGTTCATATTCCTGAATGCTTGAGAGAGAACTGGCCTCTATATGGAATGTGGAAACCATCAGTCAAGAGGAAAATTAAGGTAATATCAAGCACAACATAGCTATGCATACCAGAGGCACTCCATGCATGTTGGTAGATTGTCCTATAGGGGATGAGGCTGTTCCACGTGAAGGAGAGAGTTGTTCAGTGAGTATCAGCTATCACGCCAATGTGCTTTGTTACATTGGCAACCTTCCCAAGTTATTGACATCTCTTGACTCCATCTTTGTCAGGAGAGCTTCTGCTAGTGACCTCCTAAGATTTGTCCTTTGGTGTCTCCCATGATGACATCTCCTCATCCCAGGCCTTAAACCCAGTGTCCTCCAGACATTAGATACTCCTTTTCTTCTTGTTTCATCAAGTTTAGCCTGAAGTCTTTCTGGGATCAATATTTTTCTAATGCTAATATCCATTGTCTCTAGCTTGTGTTCAGTTAAACATTTTTTTTTTTTTTTTAGTGTAGGAAAGGCTAAACTCATTAAATTATTTTGTAGTTAAAGATATTTCTATCCCATGAGAGTACATTTCTGTATACAATTTCCTTTATGTACTATTTACACATAGCAGCTGTACATTTTTAGCTTCTAGTGTGTTAGATTGCCTTTCAGATTCAGAAAAAAAGTAATCACAGCTGGCTTGACTCTTCAGAATGGCTGTCTTTGACTATATTTTCTCCTGCTCTTTTGCTATGATGAATGTCATACTAGTAGCCAGTCAAAAGCATATTCACCTGAAATATGACTTTGAGTGCTGTACATCAGTTGCCAAGCTAATAAGATAATCCTCTTTTCATTTCAAAGACTATACTCTAATCTTAAAACAGAAGTCTCCTCTTCTTTATGCAACAGTCACTGGATAAAGATTCTGTTATCATAATCCTATTAAAATGTATTCGCTTTTGCAGTACACCTTGATAATAGTATTTATCCTTCTAAGCACCTAGGGAGTAGAGTGATAAAAGACAAATCTATTCAAAATTTCAGTAAAAAATAGTTGCAGAGAAGAGCAGGTATTTTAAAAGCTTAGAAATGAATAGCAACTAATATCCATAGCTGGAAAGAGCAATCATTAATTCATGAATTGGGCTTCTATTTAGACTCTGACCAGGAGAGATAGTAGTTTTCCAGTTGAAATACCCTGTACTGATCACATGTGTCCACACAGGCAACTGCTGGTTGGGCTGAATTACCTGAGCCCTGAACTGGATATCAGCTCTCACCTGTGGCATTTTTGATATATCATCCTTTATTGATACTAATGGTTTTAAGGTTTCTAACCTTTAAAATACAAGGTAAGGAGCAGCAGCTGTGCTTTGCTGGAGGATCCGTGAAGACATACCCCACATCCAAGGTAAGAGAAACCCCAGTAAGATGGTAGGCGCTGAAAGAGGGCAGACAGACTGAAACCACAATCACAGAAAACTAACCAATCTAATCACATGGACCACAGCCTTATCTAACTCAGTGAAACTAAGCCATGCCATGTGGGGCCACCCAAGATGGACAGGTCATGGTGGAGAGTTCTGACAAAATGTGGTCCACTGGAGAAGGGAATGGCAAACCACCTCAGTATTCTTGCCTTGAGAACCCCATGAACAGTAGGAAAAGGCAAAATGATAGGATACTGAAAGAGGAACTCCCCAGGTTGGTAGGTGCCCAATATGCTAGGGGAGATCAGTGGAGAAATAACTCGAAAGAATGAAGGGATGGAGACAAAGCAAAAACAACACCCAGTTGTCATTGTGACTGGTGATAGAAGCAAGGTCTGATGCTGTAAAGAACAATATTGCATAGGAATCTGGAATATTAGGTCCATGAATCAAGAGAAATTGAAAGTGGTCAAACAGGAGATGGCAAGAGTGAAGGTCGACATTTTAGGAATCAGTGAATGATAATGGACTGGAAAGGGTGAATTTAACTCAGTTCAGTTCAGTTCAGTAGAGTCGCTCAGTCGTGTCTGACTCTTTGCGACCCCATGGATTGCAGCACATCAGGCTTCCTGTCCATCACCAACTCCCGGAATTCACTCAGACACACGTCCATCGAGTCAGTGATGCCATCCAGCCATCTCATCCTCGGTCGTCCCCTTCTCCTCCTGCCCCCAATCCCTCCCAGCATCAGAGTCTTTTCCAATGAGTCAACACTTCGCATGAGGTGGCCAGAGTACTGGAGTTTCAGCTTTAGCATCATTCCTTCCAAAGAAATCCCAGGGTTGATCTCCTTCAGAATGGATTGGTTGGATCTCCTTGCAGTCCAAGGGACTCTCAAGAGACTTCTCCAACACCACAGTTCAAAAGCATCAATTCTTCAGCGCTCAGCCTTCTTCACAGTCCAACTCTTACATCCATACATGACCACAGGAAAAACCATAGCCACTCAGATGACCATTATATCTATGACTGTGGGCAAGAACCCCTTAGAAGAAATAGAGTAGCCATCATGGTTAACAAAAGAGTCCGAAATGCAGTACTTGGCTGCAATCTCAAAAATGACAGAATGATCTCTGTTTGTTTCCAAGGCACACCATTCAGTATCACAGTAATCCAAGTCTATGCCCTGACCAGTAATGCTGAAGAAGCTGAAGTTGAATGGTTCTATGAAGACCTACAGGACCTTTTAGAACTAATACCCCCAAAAGATGTTCTTTTCATTATAGGGGACTGGAATACAAAAGTAGGAAGTCAAGAAACACCTGTAGTAACAGGCAAATTTGGCCTTGGAGTACAGAATGAAGCAGAGTTTTGCCAAGAGAATGCACTGGTCATAGCAAACAAACACCCTCTTCCAACAACACAAGAGAAGGCTCTACACATGGACATCACCAGATGGTCAACACCAAAATCAGATTGATTATATTCTTTGTAGCCAAAGATTCAGAAGCTCTATACAATCAGGAAAAACAAGACAGGGAGCTGACTGTGGCTCAGATCATGAACTCCTTATTGCCAAATTCAGAATTAAATTGAAGAAAATAGGTAAAACCACTAGACCATTCAGGTATGACCTAAATCAAAAACCCTTATGGTTATACAGTGGAAGTGAGAAATAGATTTAAGGGACTAGATCTGATAGAGTGCCTGAAGAACTATGGATGGAGGTTCGTGACATTGTACAGGATACAGGGATCAAGACCACCCCAAGAAAAAGAAATGCAAAAAAGCAAAATGGCTGTCTGAGGAGGCCTAACAAATAGCTGTGAAAAGAAGAGAAGTGAAAAGCAAAGGAGAAAAGGAGAGATATACCCATTTGAATGCAGAGTTCTAAAGAATAGCAAGGAGAGATAAGAAAGCCTTCCTTAGTGATTGGTGCAAAGAAATAGAGGAAATCAATAAAATGGGAAACACTAGAAATCTCTTCAAGAATAGTAGAGATACCAAAGGAAGGTTTCATGCAAAGATGGACTCAATAAAGGACAGAAATGGTCTGAACCTAACAGAAGCAGAAGATATTAAGAAGAGGTGGCAAGAATACACAGAAGAACTGTACAAAAAAGATCTTCAAGACCCAGACAATCACGATGGTGTGATCACTCACCTAGAGCCAGACATCCTGGAATGTGAAGTCAAGTGGGCCTGAGGAAGCATCACTACGAACAAAGCTAGTGGAGGTGATGGAACTCCAGTTGAGCTATTTCAAATCCTAAAAGATAATGCTGCGAAAGTGCTGCACTTAAAATGCCAGCAAATTGGGAAAACTCAGCAGTGGCCACAGGACTGGAAAAGGTCAGTTTTCATTCCAATTCCAAAGAAAGGCAATACCAAAAAATGTTCAAACTACCACACAATTGCACTCATCTCACACACTAGTAAAGTAATGCTGAAAATTCTCCTAGCCAGGCTTCAGCAATATGCAAACCCTGAACTTCCAGATGTTCAAGCTGGATTTTGAAAAGGCAGAGGAACCAGAGATCAAATTGCCAACATCCGCTGGATCATGGAAAAAGCAAGAGAGTTCCAGAAAAACATCTATTTCTGCTTTATTGACTATGCCAAAGCCTTTGACTGTGTGGATCACAAGAAACTGTGGAAAATTCTGAAGGATATGGGAATACCAGACCACCTGACCTGCCTCTTGAGAAATCTGTATGTAGGTCAGGAAGCAACAATTAGAACTGGACATGGAACAACAGACTGGTTCCAAATAGGAAAAGGAGTACATCAAGGCTGTATATTGTCACCCTGCTTATTTAATTTATATGCAGAGTACATCATAAGAAATGCCGGGCTGGAGGATGCACAAGCTAGAATCAAGAGTGCCGGGAGAAATATCAATAACCTCAGATATGCAGATGACACCATCCTTATGGTAGAAAGTGAATAAGAACTAAAGAGCCTCCTGGTGAAAGTTAAAGAGGAGAGTGAAAAAGTTGGCTTAAAACTCAGCATTCATAAAACAAAGATCATGGCATCTGTTCCCATCACTTCATGAGAAATAGATGGGGAAACAGTGGAAACAGTGTCAGACTTCATTTTTGGGGCTCCAAAATCACTGCAGATTGTGATTGCAGCCATGAAATTAAAAGATGCTTACTCCTTGGAAGGAATGTTATGAACAACCTAGATAGCATATTTAAAAGCAGAGACATTACTTTGCCAACTAAGGTCCATCTAGTCAAGGCTATGGTTTTTCCAGTGGTCATGTATAGATGTGAGAGTTGGACTATAAAGAAAGCTGAGCACTGAAGAATTGATGCTTTTGAACTGTGGTGTTGGAGAAGACTCTTGAGAGTCCCCTGGACTGCAAGGAGATCCAATCAGTCCATCCTAAAGGAGATCAGTCCTGGGTTTTTATTGGAAGGACTGATGTTGAAGCTGAAACTCCAATACTTTGGCCACCTGATGCAAAGAACGGATTCATTTGAAAGGACCCCTGATGCTGGGAAAGATTGAAGGTAGGAGGAGAAGGGGACGATAGAGGATGAGATGGTTGGATGGTATCACCGACTCAATGGACATGGGTTTGAGTAAACTCCAGGAGTTGGTGATGGACAGGGAGGCCTCACATGCTGCAGTCCATGAGATCGCAAAAAGTTGACACTACTGAGTGATTGAACTGAACTGAACCTTTAAAAAACAAATAATTAGCTTTGACTGAATATGTAAAAGCAGAGCCAAAAAATGAATTAATTCTGCTGAGAATAATAGCTGGTACTCAGTCTTTTAGTTTGTATAGGTATTGTGCTTTTTTCTCTTCATCACATGGGAACAATTAAAAATCCTGGTGACTAGTGACATTTTTGCCTTAAATGAAGGGGTCTTTCTTTTTCTCTCTTCCTCTCTCTCATTTTCTTTTTGGAAAGAACCAATAGCAGTAACGTTTTGTTGTCTATCCCTAGTATGTTCATCCTATAAAAGCTCTATGATATGATCCAACTTCACTTGTGTAAGAGCTGTATGAAATGATTTGCCACTTCCTCAGGTTTTGCTTTCATTTTTTTTGTTTGTTTCAAATCAAAGTGTATTTCCAAGCATCTATGCATCTTACCTCTAGCTTTAGGCTTTTCGTTTATTTTTACATCAGAGATGAGGCTATCATATATTAGCGGTATGTTTCAGGTATGTCTGTAGTTCAGATCACTGAGAAAATATCTGATTCTGTTCACAAAGATTCTACGTGAAAGTTACTTACAAGTTAGTATAAACTTAACTTTTAATATTATTAAATGTCTTCTTAGTTGTAAAATGGGCACATAATTAAATACTTGCAGAAAATCTACAGGGTCATTTTATTTTTTAAAGCCTTAGAGGATTACTTCTTTTGTAGGTAAATTGACTAATGCTTTCCATTATTAGTCACTGACCTGTGATTTGACAGACATTTATAAAGCTTCTTGAAATGTGTCATATTCTACTCTTCAGGTGTTTGGTGAGTAGATTAAGCACAAAATGGAGTTGTAATAGCTTTTGGCTTGATTTAAGGGTGTTTTAGGATCTATATTTTCCCTTACTAAAGAGCAAGTATGTTTCATAGGGCAGTTTAGGGCAAAAAGTCCAAACAAAATTCATCATTCTGAAATAAAATATTTATGAAACAAGTTTTATATTTTCCTTTTCTGGGCTAAATTTAAAATTCCATAATGCTGGTATTTCTTACAGAAGTTTGTGGGGAACCTTCTGAGAGCTAACATTTAATCACTGACTTGTCTGCAGTGTTTTGCATCTACATTGCTGGTTTACTGGACAGATGCAGTGTTCATTCCTCTTTACAGCAGACAAGGGCACTTTAAATGCCTAATAGCTGCTGGGGCTTAAATATGGAATAGATACAATTTTTTAAGAAGGAATAATGCTGGGTAGTTTCAATTTCCCATTTTTGAAAAGTAAACCCTGCAATGATTTGATTTAATATATATTAAAATTGCACAAACCTATATGTGTTTCTTTTTTTAATAATTGAAGTATAGTTGAGTTACAATATTATGTTCATTTCAGGCGTACATCATAGTGATTCAGTATTTTTATAGATTATACTTCACTGAGACTTATTACCAAATAATGACTATGTTTTCCTATGTTATATAATATATCCTTGTTTGCTTATTTATTTTATGCATAGTATTTTTTACTTCTTAATCCTCTACCCCTATCTTGCCTCTCCCTCCTTCTGTCTCCCCACTGGTAACCACTAGTTTGTTCTCTGTGTCTGTTTTGTTATATTCATTTTGTTTGTTTGCTTATGTATGTATGTATGTTTCATTTTTGAGGCCAGGCTGGTGAGGCTGAGAGCACCTCCATCCAGTCTCTCCCTTTTTCATTTTCTCTAATAGATTTATTTTCAGTCTGGAATCCTTAGAAACAGATCTGGTGTCTTTGCTTCTTGACCTATAGATCTCAAGTGTGCTTGTTGGGGAGATGACAGTTTAGAAATGAGCAAAGCAAATGTACCCTGTGCTGTCGGAGGAGGGATCTGAAACTGCACAGGAGCACTCGCTGTTTCCCAGGTGGGTCATAAATGTTCACTCCTTGGCCTCCTGGTCATCTCGTCTCTGGTCTCCTCCTACTCCACCCCTCCTTTCGTTCCTTCCCTTGGTACTTGGATTCGGAGTTGAGCAATTCCCATTCCTCAGTTCACTGGACTCTCTTATCAATAGTTCATGCAAGTTCCCTTTTTGATTTATAAAA
Organism: Cephalophus harveyi; assembly: GCA_006410635.1. Taxonomy (NCBI): domain Eukaryota; kingdom Metazoa; phylum Chordata; class Mammalia; order Artiodactyla; family Bovidae; genus Cephalophus; species Cephalophus harveyi. The sequence continues at coordinate 539,750 of SJYT01038108.1, read as the reverse complement.
TTATTTTCCTCTTAATCCATACTCATTCTCCTTCCCCCGAAGACATCCATTCAAATGTGTTTGATGTAAATGTGATGATGTGTGATTCCTTATAAAATATGAAGTCTTTGTGTCTGTTTAAATTTGTGTATGTTACTGAGTGATAGCTCTCATTCTTTCTTGCCTTTTCCCCTCAATACATTTAAAATATCTATTTGTGTGTACAGCTGGTTCATTGCTTCTAATTCTGGGCATTATTGTATAAAGTCATAATGGTGAATTTATACTTCTCCATTATTCTAGAGCTCCTGCTCCCACCATTTTCCAAATCTGGATCCAGATCATATTGACTTCTTTACTTTCCTCTAAAGCAGCAGAAGTCTTTGCATCTCCTGTTTGGCCCCCATGCCTACCACCTGCATAACACCTATTGTTATATTGAATATATTATTTATATCTCTTAAAAATATCATTTAGTTTGAGAAGCCATTCCTGATATCCCCTCCAGAGTATCCTTAGGCTCCTGTTCTTCACTCAGTACTTCCTTTATTGAAACCAAGATGACACTTTATATTATAATGCTCTACTAGCCAGCAAGCTGTCAAGAGCCGGGATCATGTCTGCTCTGCTCACCGTTGAATGGTTAACTTCTCAGTAACTATCCCAATGTGTAAAACATGGTAGATGTTCTATCAAAATGTTGCTGTTGCTAGAATGAACAAGTGTATGAATGAAATCAAGATGTAACCACTGAATCCAAGAAGCTCTTAATGCTCCCAATGATACAGTCAGTAGTAGCATGCCCATTTTATTTGAAACTGAAGCTCAGAAAAAAAAAAAATTCTTAAAGTTACATGCAGATGAGTCATGGAGGTGGGCTTCAGGCATATCTTTGTGTATTGTGGTATTTTAGATTCTGAAGCCTTTTGGGACTAGTCTGGGGCTTTTTCTGATTCATGATTTTGCTGTAATCAAGACTCTCTTAACTTCTGATACCTAGCCCACTTCTTCTGGAGCTGTAGGCTGAAGGGGAAGTTAGCAGAGAAATTCAGCAGAGCATCTCTATTGAACTCGTACTACATTCTAGACTCTGTCTAAGGAGCTGAGAACAGTAGCTGAGGTAAAAGCAAAATCTCTACTGCAGCATGGCTTATATTTCTCATGGGGGAGACAATGGACAAATAAACATATAGTTTCAGGTGATTTCAAGAGGCTTCAGAGTGGTCTTATGGTGGTAGTGGATAATTTAAATCAGTTGGTCGGGATATTGGAATAGGTGAGAATGAGAAGGAACCAGTCACAGAAAAGTCCAGAGCAAGAACATTCCAGGCAGAAGGAAGAGTACGTGTGAAGGCTTGGAGGGGAGAACAAGCTTGGTGGTTTTTAGAACAAGGAGAAGGCCCCTTGCAGCTTGGTGAACAAGTTGGGAGTGGAGGAAGTGAAGTGGATGGTGGCTCTGTCCATTTGAGGCTGCTGTTAACAAAATACCACTGTACCACAGACTTAGTGACTTATAAACTGTAGAAATTAATTGCTCACAGTTCTGGAGGCTGGAAGTCCAAGACCAGGGTGCCAGCATGGCCAGGTTCTTGTTAGGACTCACTTCTGAGTTGTAGACTGCCAACTTCTAATTGTGTCCTTATATCAGCAAAGCATGAGAGAGCTCTTTTAGGCCTCTTTTATAAAGGCACTAATCCCATTCAGGAAGACAAACCCTCATGATCTAATTACCTCCCAAAGGCCTCACTTCCATATATGATTACCTTGGAGGTTAGAATTTCAACATATGAGTTTTGGAGAGACACAAACTTTCAAATTATAGCAGATGGATAGGCAGATGACATGTCACATTAAGGCTTTAGAGGCCATGAGTAAGACATTGTGAGTGTATCTGGAAGCCATGGACAGGTTTTAAGCCAGGGAGTTACTTGATCTCACTTTTCTTTCTTTATTTTTTACTTTACAATATTGTATTGGTTTTGCCATACATCAACATGAATCTGGAGCCGATTATACAGAGTGAAGTAAGCCAGAAAGAAAAATACCAATACAGTATACTAACGCATATATATGGAATTTAGAAAGATGGTAATGATAACCCTGTATGCGAGACAGCAAAAGAGACACAGATGTATAGAACAGTCTTTTGGACTCTGTGGGAGAGGGAGAGGGTGGGATGATTTGGGGGCATGGCATTGATCTCACTTTTGTTAGAAAGGTCCATTTGACTGATTATGGAGGCAAATAGAATAGGAGGAGAGAGATCAGTTGTTGTAGGAGACCATTGTGTAGCCCAAGGAGGTATCCGTGGGAATGGTAAGAAGTGGTCAGGTCTGAAATATATTTCAAAGTAAAGCAAATGAGATTTGCTAATTCATTGGATGTGTCTAGAGGAAGAGGGGAGACTGGGGTGGGGAAGGTGAGAGAAGGGAAGACTGAGTATAGGGGATGATGGCGCTATTGACTGAGATGGAAAGACTGAGGAAGGAGTGGATCTCAGGAAGAAAGCCAGGACCTTGGTGGTGGACGTGCTTGGTTTGTGATATCTGCTGGAAATCCATGGACCTTATCAAGTAGAGAAGCAACCCAGGGCTGGAGCAAAGGTTAGGCCTTGAGATAGAAATGTGAGAGCTGTCTGTGTATGAAGTGAGAGTGGAAGTGTTAGTCGCTCAGTCATGTCCGACTCTTTGTGACCCCATGGACTGCAGCCCGTCAGGCTCCTCTGTCCATGAAATTCTCCAGGCAAGAATACTGGAGTGGGTTACCATTCCCTTTTCAGGGGGTCTTCCCAACACAAGAGTTGAACTCAGGTCTCCTGCATTACAGGCAGATTCTTTACCTTGTGAGCCACCAGGTAAGCCCCTGTTTGTGTATGAGGTGAGGTGAGGGGAAGTCGCTCAGTTGTGTCCGACTCTTTGTGACCCCATAGATTGTAGCCTACCAGGCTCCTCCATCCATAGGATTTTCCAAGCAAGAGTACTGGAGTGGGTTGCCATTTCCTTCTCCAGAGGATCTTCCCAACCCAGGGTTCGAACCTGGGTCTCCCACATTGTAGGCAGACACTTTACCGTCTGAGCCATAGATCATTCTAAAGCCAGCCCTGAGGGAGTGAGGGGAGCTAGAGAAGGAAGAGGAAGGGTGAAGGATTTAGCTCCAGGTACTTCTACACTTTGAAGTCCAGATGAAGAGGAGCACCCAGCAGAAGAGACTAGAAGGACTGCCAGTGAGATAGGAAGGAAAGGAGAGAAAGAAAGTGGAGGAAGTGGTCAAGAGGGAGACTGGTCATTTCTATTAGATGTTGCTGAAAAGTTTCACAAAATCCACTGCTCACTGGATCTGTCAAAAATTAGGGTCATCAAAAACTTTCCCAAGATCTATTTCCCGCAATGTAGCTGAAAAGCGAATGTACATACTTTTAATTGTTTGTATTTTTATAAATCAAGTTCTGGTTTATAGGTGCCAGAGGATCCTGTTACTTAGAATGATTTTCCTGAAGGGAGTCCTTTGGGGAAGTCAAATATTCTGTTTTACTGCAAATTATCAGCGCTTAATTTTTCTAAGAGCTGTGATTCAGGTAGCAGGCATCTTTCTTTTCTATTCGTTTCAAGTAAAACTCTCATTCCTTTACCCGACATACTCAACTGCTTGATATACTTGAAGTCTTTAAATTTATTTTCTGATTTTAAAATTAAAATTTAATTTAAATTGCCATGCACCTGCTAATGAAACTTCTGTCCAGTTAGTTTAAGGATGGTGCTACTGAATCTAATATTAATACTAGTAAGTGATGAGTAATATTAATAAGACTGAGAGCAATAGTAAAACAATTTATTAGGTATTTACCAGGTGCTAGATATTGTTCTGAGTACTTTACATTTATTGCTTCCTTTAACTTTCATGGCAACCTATGAGCTAAGTACTGTTATTACTGTACTTTATGGTTGAGGAAACTGAGGCACAGAGAGGGTAAGCAAATTGTCAAGGTCAAGCACCTTGACCTCGTGGAGGCCTAAGAACCCAAGGCTTGAGCTTCCTAACCATCAAGGTAGATCATCTTCATTCATTCACTCTTTCACTAGATGCTCTTGAGGTACTGGGCACAGATGACAGACAGGGACAGCAGCCTTCTATACCCTGAACTTGCTGTCACCCCTAACTCCTGCTTACCAGGGCTTTCCAGAATAGCTGTGAGAATATGCATGTTGCATCTGTGGATTTCAAAAACATTTTCTAGAGAACAACTTGATAGGCATGGAAAGGACTTTAATACTGGTTTGACAAACACAACATTGTCTCTAGTTCAAGTTACTGAAATGAGAACTTGCAAAATATAAGTGCTTGCCAGGAGCCCTGAGGAACTGCCATTGTGATTGCTGTTTCATTTAGAGATTGTAAATATTGACAAATTGAGATTAAATTTCCCAGCTCTCCTTTTCTGTCAGCACTAAGGATATTGAAGACCTGGTTAAAATTAATTACTTGATTTGCATGCATTTTATTCATCACTCATTCTCTACAAACCTGAATATTTTCTCATCTTGTAGAACAAGATAAAAAAAAATTAGATAGTAACAAGACTAGAAAAGACAAAGGCCTAAATTTATAATCATGTCTGCTTATTTTAAAGTAAAGACAATTCTTTGACCTCTTAACTGTTAATTTGAGGGGATTAAAGAGGAATGTCTTCTACCCTTAGGTGATGAGGAAAGAAAACAGAAAAGAGTTTTTTTGATTTGTTTGTAAAAATACTGTGTATTCTATTTGGTTACTTATATCAAGCCTTTCAAAAAAAACCACTCTCAAACTGTGATTTACATAACCATTAGCCATGAAACTCTTCTGCAGTTATTTATTGGTGAATTTCATGCCCCGAGATGGAGCTCAGCAGTAAATCCCCATCATCCTGATACCCTCACACGCCTACCACTTAGTCTCAGAAGCAACTATTTGAAGTCACAAAAATATGAAATGATTACACTATAAACTCCTTGTGTTTTACTGTTTTCATCAGATTTCTAAGAAAGCACTGTAATGAAAAATGCTGTTGTTTGGCAGTCTCCACCAGGAGATAGGGAGGAAGTGGGATTTGTGTGTGAAAGGGGATGGGATCAACCCATATTGGATGCCTCCCAGGTCCAAGACTGTGTTAGACATTTTAAATACATTATCTAATTTAATCCTCCCAATAACTCTGTGAAGTGGATATAATAGCTCTTAAATTATCAATGACAAGCACTGAACTCAACCAGAAATCTTTAGACATGGACATTGTTTCTGCCTGTCTCCTGTCTTAACGGCAGCTTTGAGCTAAGTGGAAGCCGAGTGGAATGAATCTTGCACCTGGCACTTACTGAGCAGGTTGATGGAAAGTTGTTTCCATGCCTGCTGTTTTTGCTATGATTTTTTTTCCTTTTGTAGAGTAGAAGGGATTAGCTCCCTTACTTACAAGAGCTCTCTCCAACTGTGGCAATTTGAATACGTAAATCCACCCTTTTTGTTGGGCTCACTTGAGGAGAGCAGGACATTTACAGGGAAATGATCATACAACCTGCAAAAGTTAACGCTTGGCTTGCTAAGAGCCTTGTGATAATGATATCCACTTTCTCTCAACTAAGGAGACAACTTCTCTTTAACTCTCAAAGAGCCAAATTAAAAAAATTACAAGCATATAAAATTTCTCAAAGACTAAGAAAGTACATCATATCATAGACTATTTTTAATTGTATTAACCAAGAACCATGCCAGCTATAAATGTTGTCATTTGTGTTGTAATTAAAATCCCTATATTTTCAGCAAGAAATAATCATATTCTCTGCTATTTTACTAGTTTCTCAAGACAGCCTCAGGATTCAATGTTTTGTATAGCTGGTGTGTGTGTGTGTGTACGTGCATGCATATGTATGTGTTGATTTCTTAACCTGAAATTGGGACATATGGACTAATAAGGAATTTTGTCTAATTCATGAGTTTATTTATACGTGAATGTCTTATGAAGATGTTCATCACATTCCCTTGAGTATTTAAAATCAAAAGTAAACCAAAATTCCACCTTTCATGAGAAGAATAAAATCAGAGTCTGTAATAAAAAAGATCTCTAATACATATAAATGTTAATAACATTGTGTGTGAAACATCAAACCTATCCTTTGCAACAACTTTTGAGGGGGTTTTATAGTATTTCATGCTCATCATTAGAAATGTTGATAGAAATATCAACATTTTAGCAATCAGATATGTTTTTCCTCTCTGCCTTCTACTTCATGCTCTAGCCTTCTGAATAGTAGACTGGAGAGGTGGAAAATGTAGGCTGTGACTATCTTGTTCCTAGTTTGACCGGGACTTTGCCACTTATTAGCTATAGGATCTTGGACAGGTGAATCTCTCCAAGGCTTAAACTTCTCATCAATAAAACAGGGATAAGTCTGTTGTGAAGACTGAATGAAAGAGAGCACCTGGAGTGTTTAACACAGTATCTGGCACATAGAACCACTCATTGAATGTTGGCTATAATCTGATTATCATCTTTGTTATCACATTCTACTGTTTGCATCTGTCTTTCCTCTGCGTCTTCTCCCATGTGGCCTTTTCCTAATGAACTCCTTTTCATTTTTTTCAAAGCCTGGCAGGAATATCCTAGAATATTCCTCTAGGGATCCTTTCCTCACCTCTAGCCCAGACACAATGATCGTGCCTCTTCAGTGCTCTTTCTTCTTCTTTTGCTTGATTCTGCTGTAACATTAGCTGCCCTGCTTGGATGGTCATTTACTGAGTCACTCTTTCCTTGTCCAGACTGTGACTGTTACAAGAAACAGTTCTTTCTTACTCACCATTGTATCCTCAGCACCCAGCACAGTACCCAGGCAATGGGTGCTTCATGAATGATTACTCAATTGAAAGTCTAACAGACATAGGCCGTGTTGCATCTGGTGTAATGAATCCAGAGACTGAGAATCTGAGGATCCAGGGTGTTTAACAGTAAGCATTCTTCTCTTCACCTGCTGCTTCAAGTTAAGATCTGTTTACAGTTGTTGTTTAGTTACTAAGTTGTCTGACTCTTTTGCAGCCCCATGGACTATAGCCACCAGGCTTCTCTGTCCATGGGACTTCCCAGGCAAGAATACTAGAGTAGGTTGCTGTTTCCTTCTTCAAGGGATCTTCTTGACCCAGGGATCCAACCCACGTCTCTCCTGCATTAGCAGGTAGATTCTTTATTGCTGAGCCATCAGGTAAGCCCTCTGTTGATAGACTTTTAAAAACAAAAAGAACATTTAGTCTGAAATTGTGGTTAAAGGAATTTTAGTGTGACATTGTATTGTATACGACAGAACTTGAAAATGACCTGTATCAGAAAATGACTAGACCCTTTATGATAACAGAAGAGGCTTATAGCAAACCTTATTGATGTGGTCCTGACCTTAGTCGGCAAAGTAATGTCTCTGCTTTTGAATATGCTATCTAGGTTGGACATAACTTTTCTTCCAAGGAGTAAGCGTCTTCTAATTTCATGGCTGCAGTCACCATCAGCAGTGATTTTGGAGCCTAAAAAAATAAAGTCTGGCACTGTTTCCACTGTTTCCCCATCTATTTCCCATGAAGTGATGGGACCAGATGCCATGATCTTCGTTTTCTGAATGTTGAGCTTTAAGCCAACTTTTTCGCTCTCCTCTTTCACTTTCATCAAGAGACTTTTTAGCTCCTCTTCACTTTCTGCCATAAGGGTGGTGTCATCTTCATATCTGAGGTTATTGATATTTCTCCCGGCAATCTTGATTCCAGCTTGTGTTTCTTCCAGTCCAGCGTTTCTCATGATGTACTCTGCATATAAGTTAAATAAGCAGTTAACTCTGCATATAAGTTAAATAAGTATTTAACTTATGAATACAGAGTGTCCTCAAATCCCATACCAGCAAATGGGTGGGGATACATTCATTGTAGGGGATGGAGTTCAAGTATGAAAGTGATGCTCTAACTTGAAATAATATAAAACTATCCAGTAAAATGATTTTGTCTTAATCATATTATATTGAAACATATTTCTATTTGAGCCAGCTTCCTCTTCTGATTATATGACTTTAAATGGAAAACAATGAATAAAATCACTTAAACTGACAAATTGACCAGCATCTCTCAAACAGGTCTGTTCTTGAGGGTACAATGTGTATTCTAAGAGAATCTTTACAATTAGGGCTTTTATTTTGATGACAGTGTGCAAATTAATCTAAGCATCTTCTAGGCCATCCTGTAACTGAACACTGGGCTTGTATTCCTTCTCATATTGGGGTCAAATGATTCCTAGTCTGGACTAAGGAGGAAGCCCAGAAGCTGGCTGAATGGGGCAGTCCCCACATGCAGTGGAATGGGTGTGCTCAGTCCAAAGAACCTGCCATTAGCAGTCAGCACCACAATGCACGTTCCCAGCGGTGACTCAGTTTTGGCAAAAGCACATAAATTTGTCACATTAAAGTAAGGCTATTAATTGGATTTTGTTGGTTTTGTAGTTTTATTTGCATTTAATTTGAAAATTTGCTCTGGTTTGATAGTTGCTTAAAAGAACAATAAGTATAGAGGGTTTAATTTTACATTTATACATATTTAAATAGCATTATAATTTTTTAATGTAATGCAATATTAGGTCTTGAGCTATTTTTCCCTTCCAGTTCTTTGACAACAAGCCATATAATTCCATTTTGAGAAATACTTCAATGGCTAGTACTTATGATGCTGATTTGTGGGGAAGAGTTTGTCAGTGACCGAAGAGCCCCCTGTTGTATGGCGTACTGCATGCCACAGGTGCCCAACAGACTCTCAGTACACCTGAGGAGCACCCTGGGGTCTTGCTCTCAATCTGTCCCCTGCTCATTGGGCAGACGTAAGCAAGTTGCAGACTTGGTTTCCGTTCCTAACCAACTTGGTTCTTGGGTTTCAGGACTTCTTTAGCTTCTCCCATCTCTAAAATGAGAGCCTCCAGAGCCTGCCAGTTTCTGCCATTTGTTTACTTTTCTACGGCATCACCCAAGCTGACCCATAAAATTGAATTTTTTTTCAATTTCTTGGATATCACTGACAACACTGCCATATTTGAGTTCATCCAATCAATTTTGTTGAAACATGAACTCACCTTTCTTATTGGAAGTTGTAAAGTCTTTTTTTTCCCCCTTGAAAGAAAAGAAATACGACAAAAACACTTAACCCAGACCTTTGGGCTTATAGAAATAGTATATCCCCTTTGAAAGGACTTTAATATCTCGCACAAAGGCTGCTGGACAGAACGCTGAGGAGCGTTGACTGTCCCCTCCCTCCCTCTACTCTAGGGCCCATCAGTTCTCTTAACTGGTGTGAAGTCTCTCCAGCATGATAGCAGACCCGGGACCTGATCCACAGCCATACACACTCTTGTCTGGGGCTCTGGGGAAGCTGAAACAACTCAACTGTGGAGGGCACAGTTGTGGTACTTTGGGACAGAGCTCGTGCTTAATGAGTGGGGAAGATTTGAGCAGTCTTAATGCAGCCCCAGATTATTAGCTTCCCGGGTCTCTCTGGGGTAGAACCTGCAGAGCTGGAGGGAAAACCAGAAAGAGAAGAGGGAATGCTGTCCCCCTGGAGGAGAGTGGGCCCGCCTCCGAAGCAGTCAACTGGCCCCAACTAGAGGCCTAAATTAACCATCAGAAAATTCCCAAAGAAATGGCCCATTTAAGAAAATTCCTCTCTAATGTGTGATTAATTCAGGCTCTTGTGTGCTAGGTGGCAGATTGGAAAAGGGGAATGTAATCTTATAATAACTTTTTGGTTGCTGGGCTGTAGGTAAACTCAAGTTTGATTTGAAGCAAAAAACCATGCCATGAAGAAAAATGTTTATAGTTGCCATTTGGTTTAAAGAGCCCTGGGGCTCCCAGCTTTACTATGAAATACAGTCTTAGAACAAAAATATTTAGCTGTGCTTCTGTGAATTAAAATCTAGTCTCTCCTTAGGCTTATGATTTGAAGTCAAGTTTCTGACTCAAGTGAGATAATTAAAAGGAAAACAGAAGCAAGAGGATGATAGATGCGGCCCACAGCCTTGGCATACAGAAAAGCCCCAGCTATTTCTCTTCTGCTCAGCGGAGACTGTAGATTTATCATCAGGACAGCAGGCATATTCAAGGGGAGGAAAAGAAAGAGAAGTTACATATAAGCCCCTTGACAGCATCTGTCACAGAGAAGGAAATGAATATTCTTATAGGGAGATTCTGCTTAAAGAATTGCTTCTTATTGTCCTTTGAGTTGCTTTATGTCCATTTAATAAGCAACACAGAGTTTAAAGATAGCTCTGCCTTTACAACACTCATGATACAAAGGGATATTCTTGGCACCTCGATATGATGTCTGGGGTAGTAGTTACATCATTGGTACCTGTCAGAAGCTGAGGCCGCTGAGTGCAGGGGCTGGGCTGGGAGAGCACTTAGGGATGGAAGATGCACACGTGTAATTAACTACTGCTTACTCAGTGATCTCTGATGATACAAAATGGCCGTGAATTAGTGGACTCTGAACTTGTGCATAAGACTTATGGTACTATATAAGGAGAAAAGTGAAAGGAAAAGTTTGTTTTTCTTAAATTATTTTTAAAGATTTTTTTTGACGTGGACCATTTTTAAAGTCTTTATTGAATTTGTTACAATATTACATTTGTTTTATGTTTTGGGTTTTTTGGCCGCAAGGCATGTGGGATCTTAGTTTCCCGACCAGGGATCAAACATGCATCCCCTGCATTATTAGAAGGCAAAGTCTTAACCACTGGACCACCAGGGAAATTTCACATCTGTTTTCATGCATTGAAAAATTAAGTGGCAGCAATGGTTGAAGAATAAATGAAATATTTGATGGTACAAGCTTGCTAGAAATGATAGAAAGTCAAATGAGAGCTCTAGTTGATTATTCCTTTCAGCTTCATACTTGGATGCTGGGTGTAATTTTGTTATCATTTCCTTCTCCTTCTCTTCACTGTGAAGAAAGAAGAAATGAGTCAGAGGTTTGTGTACTTTAGATTGACACTCGTTTCTAAGAGTTGAAGAGCGGTTGACAGAGGCTCCAGGTCCCTGAGTATATTGGGTTTCTGGATAGTCTTGCCATAGAAACAGTATACTGTATTTTCTGGGGTTCTCTGGTGTGTGAATAATTCTTTTGTATTTCACACTTATCAGTAACATAGGTTTAATTTCACGCAAGACTTCTTGTTTCTAAATGGTTTTAAGTATTTCTTTGGGCTAAATTCTGAGCTCCCTTGCATGCTTAACCCAATGAAAGAGAAGCTGGGAGATTGGTGAGCAAACCACGGCCTCTTTGTGCCTCTGCAAATAGAAGCCTGCCATGTCGAAGCTGCCCCTGGTTTCCTCAGCTGCCCAAGAAACAGTGTTGCGTTATCTCACTTTGCCAGTTTCTCTCTTTTTCTGCCTCCTCCTGCTCTGTTCCTGAAGCTTAGGTGAATAAAAGGAAATTTGGCAGTAGGATCAAGCAGAGGGAGGTGGTCAGGTCCCCCAAGTTCCCCTTGCCCTGGATGAAGCCAGTGTATAAGTCACCCATTCAAACCAAGTGACCAAGACAAAGGAGACTAGAAGTGTGTCAGTTATAAATAGGTCTTTGGAATGTTGTTGCCATTGCTTTGTCCCATAGATTCTGTGGAGCACTATTGTTTTTAAAAATTAAGCAATGTGATTCTCTTTCTAATCAATATCAGTAAAACCTCAATACTGATCCGTCTCCTCCTTCCCTGTGTAGCCTCATTCCTTCCAGGGTTTAGGGCACCCTCGTTAACCAGAGCAGCAAAGCCATCACCTATTTTCTGTACTGACTGCACGTGGATGTTTTTATGAGAAGTTTTCTTGCTTAAAAATTGTTTTAAAACCACTGCCCTAGAACAGTGATGTTCGTGATTTTTTTAATTGTGCATCCTGTTCCGTAAAAAGGACATTTTTGATCATACTTTTCAGTATAAACGTATTTATTTGTTTTATACATGTACTACTTTACCGACATGTGTACATTTAAAAATAGCCCCAAATTGGTTAAATTCATTAAAACGTGTACCGCAGTGGATCCTCTTGCTTACCTGCTATAGTACTTGCCCTCCACTCTGGAGACCATTCCTAGAAGTATATTCTTAGTAGGCTGACCAGCAACCTCAAAATCCCAGTGACTTAACATAATACACATTCTTCCTTTGTGTTGCTGTCCTGGTTCAGCAGGTGCAGGGCTCTGCCCCTTGGGTCAGGGACCTGGGCTCTTCCTTTGTGTGGCTCTGTCATTTGCAGGAGTTTGTCCTCCTTCCCGTTCAGCTGGAGGATGGGAAAAAGCCAGCTTGGAGAATTGAGGGAGGGGAGGGCTTTATGCTAACATCACTGCCTTCCCTGTTTCACTGACCGGAACTCAGCCACACAGACTCCTCTGGGGAAGATGTGAAATGTACTCAGCTGTGAGACCAGAAGGAAAACTGGGTCTGGTGAATGTCGACAACACTGGACGCCAGCTGAATGCTACACTGAGAAGGAGGTTCTCTTCTGTCCAGTCTCCCTGGACTTGAAATCTCACTTTTAGTTTGTTGAATGAAGCATTTAGAGAGAGAGGTCTGTGTCTATTTTTCAGTTAGGGATTATATTCTGCTGATTGTGACAAAAACCTATCTGGAGTGGCTAACTCAAACGGGGTCTATTTATTTTCTTTCACTTCATAAGACGGGCAGGGAAGCAGTGCCGAACTGGGGTTGGGGATGCTACCTGGAGCCATCAGTACCCAAGGTCTTTCCAGCTCCCTTTTCAATGGTTTTATATCTGGTTTTTACACTTGTTGTCCCTAGATGGCTGGTCTTTCTTCAGACATTTTGTTTGTGTTCAAACAAGATGAAGGATGAAGAGCAAATCAAAATGCAGATGTCAGTGGAATCCCATTTAGCAAGAGACCCCTTCCGGTAGAATTAGCTCATAGCTCCTGGGCCATAACTGTGTCCCAGGACCAACATGGAGAGTCATTCTGCAAAGGAGTCTGGAAATCTGATGATTTTCAGCTGGGTGGATTGCCAACCTGAGCAAGTTGGGGTTCTGTTACTAGAAAGAAGAGAAAAATTGCTCTCTGCAACTATTTGATCATTCAGAAATCTCAGTCCAGCCTGGTGAAAGGAGGCTGGCATGCCAGTTAACTGAGTGTATCACTGGCATAAGTTACACTTTCCCAAAGTTTTTGTCTGACTTCAAATTGACTGCTGAAATCTCTTATAACTGGAATTATAAATTAAGCTATATGTGCTTTGATATTGAAATTCTTTGCATGTTTATTTCCTCTAAGTTAACTGTAATATAGACCCTTTGAGACATACTTTCCAGTTAACAGGAGTGCGGTGAAAGTTGCTCAGTCATGTCTGACTTTTTGTGACCCCATGGACTGGGGCCTGCCAGGCTCCTCTGTAATGGAATTCTCCAGCGAAGAATACTGGAGTGGGTAGCCATTCCCTTCTCCAGGGGATCTTCCCAACTTAGGGATCAAACCCAGGTCTCTTGCACTGCAGGCAAATTCTTTACCATCTGAGCCACCAGGGAAGCCCAAGAATACTGGAGTGGGTAGCCTATTCCTTCTCCAAATGATCTTCCCGACCCAGGGGTTGAACCAGGGTCTCCTGCATTGCAGGCAGATTCTTTACCAGCTGAGCTACCAGGGAAGTCCAGTTAACCAGGAGTGCAAGCACTTAAAACTCAGTCTTATGTTGATTTCCAGATATTTCCCTAACTCTGCTGTCTGCAGCAATTTTTTTTTTTTTTTTTTCAGAAAGCATGTGCTTGGCAGCACTTTATTCTTAACAGTCATGTATTCTTGTTACACATTTAGATTATAGGCAGGACTAGTAATGACATGGAGAACATTACTACTTGGAGGTACTGTTTGGTAGAACTTTGGTGGTGGTGGAAATTGTGTCTCTTTTAAAGAACTGAGAATCTGCTCCTTAACAGGCTGTGAGAAATGTGTGACCCTCCTCCCAGTTTTTTTTTTTTTTTAATTCCTTTGCTTTGGCTGCTAGGAAACTCAGAGCCCATTTAGTGCTCATATGAATAATGTCTGATTTCAGATTCATGATTAAATTATTTCTTTTTTTCCCTTTAAACAGCTTCTGATATTGTTTTCTTAACTTCACTCTTAACTATCTGTTCTTATGTATGGAGTTTTATCATAAATTGCCTTTTGAAATGTAGAGTAAATATGACAAATAAATAAAGTGAAAATAAATGAGGAAAATCCAGATTGTTTATTAATGTCTTATTCTATCAAAACCATTTCCTTTGGTAGGATGTAATTTAGGCTGTCAGATTTGTCTTAAAGTCTTTGGATTGCAGAATGGCACTTTCTCTTTGGAAATAAATAAATAAGCTACATTCTTCACTCTGTTCATCTTTCTGCATTTTAACTAGAGTTTAAATCTTGAGGGGGGTTGGCACGAATGGGTAATTACCACTGAGATGAATGGTGATGATGTTTATTATGATGATGTTTTTTCCTTTATTTGAACCTTCAGAGGGAAGCAGCGTCTATCTCAGTCAGTCATCAGATTTGGAAAGGTAGGGACATGACGTTTCCCCCTTCTTTCAAAATAGTAAATTGTAAATGTGACAGGCAGTAAGTTATGCTAAAGGTAATATGACAGTGGTGCTTATGGTGAGTGTAATTGAAATAAAGTCAGCACCAGGGGGGAGAAGAGTTCACTCCAGCCTCCTGGAGTACATGTCCTTCTTAAAGCCCTCAGTGCAGATGTCCAGGATTCGGGACACTCCGGCCCAGTGACATCCAGGATCTATGTAGAGGTGACCAAGGAACAGCTACTTTTCCTGGGGGTGGTGATGATGGATGGACCGGAGCTTGAATAAATGAGTTGGGCTGTTCATAGACTTGAGGTCCTTCCTGGCACTGGTGGGTTTGAGGGTGGGAACAGAAGGGGCAGGTAGGCCAGAGTCTGGGGGCCGGAAGCTGGGGGCTGACTCTCTTCATGTTTCTACACTCACGTATCAAATTCTGGAGATCTGAGAAGTCTAAATTCTAACCTTCCAGCCTCAGATTCTTTTACAAAACCTCAAAGGGCATTGCTGACAGGGCTAAGGAGCTGCCTTTGAGTTGGTGAGATGAAGAAGAGTTTTAGGATATATAGAATTAAAAACTCTTGCCTTGGGCCAAAAGAAAGGAACAGGTCAACATAAAACGTTCCTGTTTTTCCTAGGTTCTGCTGTTGTGTTGTTTAGTCTCTAGATCATGTCTGATTGTTCGTGACTGCATGAACGGTAGCCTGCCAGGTTCCTCTGTCCCTGGAGGAATTCTTTTCCAGGCAAGAATGCTGGAGTCGTTTGCCACTTCCTTCTCGAGGTGATCTTCCTGACCCAGGGATCGAACCCTCACCTCCAGCCTTGGCAGGTGGATTTTTTAGCACTGAGCCATCTGGGAAGACATAGGTTCTCCTGTATGAGGTCCAGACTTCTTCAGGGGGTCTTCAGGGTCCTATCCCACCTGGCACCCCAATCTCTGTTACACTCTTGCCTCATCATTTCATTCACTCTGTCTCATTTCAGTGTCCCACTTTCCCTAAACATCACTGCTTGCCATCTGATTCCTCAAGACAGAGAGGTAGAGTCAGACTCCATAATTCTTGCTCCCTCCTCTCTCATTTCCAGTCTGTGACTAGGCGCTCCAGAGTCCTTCCACCTCGCATTTCTTTGTGGCCACCTGGCTGGTGCATTTGCCATCATTTCTACATGGATTGCTGTACATCTACTCGGACCCCATACAATCCCAGCTCTACATTGTGGCCAGAGTGATCTCTTTGAAACTAATATCAGGTCAGATCACTTCTTGCTTGACCATCTGCAGTGGCTACTATGGATCCATACCATAGGTGTGACCTGCCTACCTGTCCTGCCTCCCGTCATGCCACTGTCCACCTCACTCTCTACACCCTAGTCACCCTTCCCTTCTCACAGGTGCTTCCTAAGTCACGTGTTTCCCGAGGGGAACATGTCATGTCTTCAGGGGAGAAATAGGGAGGTTTCCCTATACCCCCATAGCTTCCATGAATTTTCATCATTGTACTTGTCACTGTTTGGAAGTATGTGTTCATTTGTGTGATCACTTCATTAATCTCTATTTATGTTCTGTAGGTCAGGAGATGTATTTGTTTTTGCTCAACATTGTAACTCCCAGGGTCTAGGACCATGCCTGGCACATAGCAGGTGCTCAGAGTATGGTGTTTAAGTGAATGAATGACTATCTCAGTGCATTTTTCCACAAGGAAGCTGGTATAAAAGGAATATAATAGTAAGAGTTGTTAATGCTTACTGCTTATTCTGTGCTGGACACTGTTCTAAATGCTTTACATATATTAACTCAGTATGTGCAATATATCTACGAAAGACATTCTATTATTATCCCCAGTTTTACAGATAAGGAAACTGAGGCACAAAAAGGCAAAATACCCACTTTTTTAATGTGGGCTACACATAGGGACTTGCTTGCAGAGTCCATCATGGAGAAGGGGACAAAAAGAGTAGCCATATATAGTAGAGAAACCTGACAAACCCTACCTCAGCCAGGTAGTCAAGGCCAACATCAGTTGTCATCCACATGAATAAGTCCTAATGATGATATGTCCCCTTGGTTTGTGTGTGCATGCTAAGTCACTTCAGTCGTGTCCAACTCTGTGATGCTATGACCGCAGTCCAAGAGGCTCCTCTGTCCATGGGGAGTCTCCAGGCAAGAACCCCGGAATGGGTTGCCATGCCCTCCTCCAAGGGATATTCTTGACCCCAGGATCAAACCATGCCCTCCTCCAAGGTATCTTTCCAACCCAGGGATCGAATCCACATCTCATATCTCCTGCATTGGCAGGCAGTTTCTTTACCACAAGCACTACCTGGCGGAGAAGGCAGTGTCATCCCACTCCAGTACTCTTGCCTGGAGAATCCCATGGACAGAGGAGCCTGGTGGGCTGCAGTCCATGGGGTCATGAAGAGTCGGACATGACTGAGCGACTTCACTTTCACTTTTCATTTTCATGCACTGGAGAAGGAAATGGCAACCCACTCCAGTGTTCTTGTCTGGAGAATCCCAGGGACAGGGGAGCCTGGGGGGCTGCCGTCTATGGGGTCACACAGAGTCGGACATGACTGAAGCGACTTAGCAGCAGCACCACCACGGGGGACGCCCTCCCTTGGGATGATGTGATGAAAATGGGGCTTTACCTCTGTGATCTTCCTCCCCCAAACACAAGACTAAAGAAGAAACCATCAGTCAAATCCCAACTGAGAGACATTCTACAAAATACTGATGAGTCCTTCTCAGAGCTATCAAGGTCATTAAAAACAAGAAGAGTCTGAGAAACTGTGACAGCTAAGAGGAGCCTAAGGATACATGAAGACTAAATGTAGTGTGACATCCTGGATGGCATCCTGACTGCAAACAGGACATTAGGGAGAAGCTAAGTCAGTCTGAATAATAGATGGGCTTTCATTAATAAGAATATATCAATACTGGTTTATGAATTGCAACAAATGAACCACACTAATGTTAAGATGTTAATGACAAGGGAAACTGGGTGTGGAATAGAATGGGAACTCTCCGCTCTATCTTGGCATTTTTTCATAGACCAAAAACTACTCAAAAAACTAGAGTTTAAAAGAAATTAAAAGAAAAGGCAAGGTCACAGAGCTGGTCATGTTCATAGCCAAGATTCAGTTCCCTGTTATCTGGCTCTGTTCCCTGCCCTTAATGTCTGTACTACCATGTGAGGGGTTCCTTAAGGCTGTCCTTGGAAGATATGACAACATTCCAAATTCCATGGTGCAAACTTGGGGCAGCAGTTCAAATCTAGACCTAATTCATGGCAATCTTGACATAGGGGGCAAAGCTGGGGGACCTCCCAGTGCAGCAGATTCACTGGGGTGCCGTAGGAACAATATTCTGACCAGGTGGGAGCAGAGCCAGTCCCTGTAGGGTAGGAAAATGAGGACACTGCTTTCTTGAGCTTGTCTGAGGATGCAAGTGTGGCAGCTTCCCCGGCACCGTATTCTGAGAGGCTGAGGCGCTCTAGGAATAGAAAGACTGATCGTTCTTTGTACCACAGAAGGAGTGGTACATTTAGTTGTGTTAGTCAAGAAGAGGGTGGCAATTAGAAAACTTTATCAAACGTATTATCAGTAATTACAAAATATAGCTTGAACAATTATCAAAACTTTAATGGAAAGCCACATTATTGATAGCATGCTTATTAACTCAGTGGGAATGACACTTAATTAAAAACCAGTTGGGGGCTGCCTTTGGGTTTTCTGTACAACGTGTACCAAACATTTTGCTGCAATGCAGAAGTTTAATAAATGCTTCTCATTTAATCTGGGAGTTCTGTAACTCACAGTGCTTATTTATGTGATAAACAGTTATCATTGATCCCTTATAAGTTATTAATGCTGTATACTTAAAAAGAGACCTTGGTCACTTTTATTATAGTGTATCTGAAAGGCTGTAGATGGCAATATTGGAAATTATAGCTTCCTGCTTACCATATTCATAAACCTATAAAACAATTCAAAAAAAGTTTTTTATTTCATTTTGTCTGAATAAACCATAGTCTAGTAAAATGGTTCTGTTTTATATTCAAGCAAAGTTATGTGTTAAAATTCATAGGACAATAAACCAAGATTACCAGAGGACACAGTTGTAAGAGAAATTTTGGAGCCTGTGAATTCGAAGTACATTCTGAGATGAAAATTAGTAATAACTGAGCTTAGCATTCATTTCAGATATGTCTATGTATGAGCTAGAGGAATGGGTAGAAATCAGGGCATCAAATATTAATTTTATACTACCTATGTCATTTCACCTGATGTAGACATGAATTTTCTTATCCGTCTGATAATGGAATGGGAGTTAGAAATATGTTTTTTCCTCTCTTGTTATCTAGGAATATACAAACAAATTTTACAAATATTTTTCTAGTGAAACCTGTTGGAATTTCCCTTTCCAGGTGCAAGTTTCGTCCACACATTCCATGTTCTTTGCAGTGTTGGCACATTGGCCTCTTGTTTCTAAACTTAAATCCTCCACATTAAGCCTTGCTTAGACATTCTCATCTTCCAGTCCACAGGCATTCCAGTCCATTTTGCCCATCTGTGTGACCACATGTTTTTCCCTAAAACTCCACGCTGAACACATCACTCCCTTTCCTTTCCCCAAACACACAAGACACTTTTCTTCCCACAGTGCCTTCAGAACTGACTTCCCTTTATGATTTAGCCAGACTCACCTTTTTCTATCTACAGGTAGCTCAGATGGTAAAGAAACTGCCTGAAATGCAGGAGACATGGGTTCGATCCCTGGGTTGGGAAGATCTCCTGGAGGCGGAAAAGCTACCCACTCTAGTATTCTGGCCTAGAGAATTCCATGGACTGTATAGTCCAAGGGGTCGCAAGGAGTCAGACAAGACTGTCTCATCTTTTTCTACCTACCTTACCCAGTCTACTCACATACTCCTCCGTGTTCTATGCAAATAGGATTCTCTTTGTTCCCTGAACACAAGTGCCTTCTGCTTTCCTGCCTCTGTGCTTTTGGTCCTCTTGATTCTTTGGTATGAAATACCTTTTTTTTTTTTTTTTTTTTAACTCCCATCCCCATGTACTAATGTCCTATCTGTAAAATCAATTCACATGTTCAATAATGCATTTTTTTAAACATTAATTATAAAAAATCACTAAAGCAACGTTAGTGATAATTTGGAAAACAGGGAAGAAAGATCACAACAATGCCTATGATGTAATTATTATTTCCATTAGGTTTTTTTGAGATAATTTTAGATTCTCATGCAATTGTAAGATATCATACAAAAAGCTCTCATTTGCTCTTCACCTACTTTCTCCCAGTGGTGGTAAAGTCTTGTATAACTATAGTTCAGGATGACAACCAGGAAATTGATGTCGTTACCATCCACTGATCCTATTGGGATTTCACTAGTTTATCATGCACTCACTTGAATCTGTGTGTATATGTGTGTGTGTGTGTGTGTGTGTGCAGGTGCTCATGGATGTGCGTGTGTGTGTGCAGGTGCTCATGGATGTGTTTAGTTCTATGTACTGCCATCACATGCATAGATTGGTGTGGCCACCACCAGCGTCAAGACACAGAACAGTTCCATTATCAGGATCATTACCCACTCCAGTGTTCTTGCCTGGAGAATCCCAGGGACGGGGGAGCCTGGTGGGCTGCTGTCTATGGGGTCACATGGAGTCGGACACAACTGAAGCGACTTAGCAGCAGCAGCAGCAGCAGCAGTGTTACCCTTCCATAGCCACAGCCCCCTCCCACCCCTAGCCTCTGGGAAGCACTGATCTGTTTGTTCTCAGATTTTGCGATTTCAAGAATGTTATATAATCGGGTGATACAGTGAACAGACTCCATTATATAACATTCTTGAAATCACAAAAATCTATGGAGTCATACAGTAAACAGAAAGAAGGCTTCCCTGGTGGCTCAGGTGGTAAAGAATCTGCCTGCAATGCAGGAGACTGGGGTTCAGTCCCTGATCTGGGAAGATCCCCTGGAGAAGGGAATAGCTACCCACTCCAGTATTCTTACCTAGAGAATTCCATGGACAGAGGAGCCTGGCGGGCTATAGTTCCATGGGATTACAAAGAGTTGTACATGACTGACTAATGCTTTAACTTCACAATAAACAGAAACCTTTCGTGAGCATTTTTTCAGGTGCTTACTGGGAAGTTCTGTGACGTAAGTACCTCCTCCTTCCTCCTCATGTCATCTTCAAGGCAGTGTCTTGCTGCTCAGGGTTTCTTTATGGTTGAGGCTCTGCAGAGACTGTATGTGAGAGAATGAAAGCTCCTGGGAATTAGCAAAAGTTTCTGGGAGAGTTTTGACTTTCAATGACCACAGAGTTGGTGGATCTTTAAGCTCATGATACCTGGGACTCTGAGACACAGGAGGACTACAGATGACAGTGTATGGAGCACATCCTGGCCACACCACCTGCTAGCCATGTAAACTCAGCTTCCTCATCTATGAAATGGGGATGATGATAATTTTAACAACATAGGACTGAGGAGAGGATGAAATACAGAGGTTGTATAACTTCTCTGGCACATAGAGTTTGAAACATAAGTAGCTCTTCAGGTGTAGACTTAACAAAAATTTATAGAGCATCTGCTATGCTAGGGTGTACCCGGGTTGGATGCAATGGTGAGCAAGGTTATGTGGACCTTTGTGTGATAACGGCTTTTAGTTAAGTAGGGTATATTTTCAGATGATATGTGGAAGCAGGACTAGTGCATAATCTAGTCTGATCTACTTTTCAACAGAAGTGACATATTTAGTAGAATCATACTTCTCTTGGTTAAGGTCTCTTTAAAAAAAATAAATTAAAAGTATTTCTCTTTCGATACCTTTTAACAATCTCTTCCATGCTGTTAACCATGGAAGCCCCTTGCTCTTAAGATGCTGCTGCTGCTAAGTCACTTCAGTCGTGTCCAACTCTGTGCGACCCCATAGACGGGAGCCCACCAGGCTTACCCGTCCCTGGGATTTTCCAGGCAAGAATGCTGGAGTGGGTTGCCATTTCCTTCTCCAATGCATGAAAGTAAAAAGTGAAAGTGAGGTCGCTCAGTCATGTCTGACTCTTAGCGACCACGTGCACTGTTGGCCTACCAGGCTCCTCTGTCCATGGGAGTTTGCAGGCAAGAGTACTGGAGTGGGGTGCCATTGCCTTCTCCACTTAAGATGCTAGAGAATAGGAAATGGTTTTGCATCACACCTTTAAAATCATGCAGTCTATAGCTTTACTGGGTGATCTTTTTTCAGAAGGCACATCATTCACAAAGCAGCACTCAGTTAGCCAGATGTTAATTCTTATCTTTTTTAATGTAGTCTTAGGGAAAAATAAAATTTAGGCTAATGAGATATGCAAAATTAAAGATTACAGCAATAAATACCTGCTAGTGCCTTGCTTATTTTAAAATTTGCAAATTATTGATCCATGCTTAATCTTCTCTGTTTAGCTAACATGTATCAGGCAGCCCCCACCCTCTATTGCCTGGTCCCTTCTCCTGTTGGATCAAAGCCATTTATTATCATCTACCTTTTAGAAGAAAATTGTTAATTGCTTCTTTGATCCTTAGCTCCATCATCTGTAAAATAGAGCTAAAATTTGACTTTCTTACCCCTCAGAGTTATTTAGGGAACAGATATAGTAAAGTATGTGAGAGCTTAGTTGTGTCTGACTCTTTGCAACACCATGGACTGTAATCTACCAGCCTCCTCTGACCATGGAATTCTCCAGGCAAGAATACTGAGGTGGGTTGCCATTCCCTTCTCCAGAGGATCTTCCCAACCCAGGGACTGTATCCCACATTGCAAGCAGATTCTTTACCGTCTGAGCCACCAGGGAAGCCCCTTAAAATATGTCAAATAATATGGCAGAAAGTGAAGAGGAACTAAAAAGCCTCTTGATGAAAGTGAAAGTGGAGAGTGAAAAAGTTGGCTTAAAGCTCAACATTCAGAAAACGAAGATCATGGCATCCGGTCCCATCACTTCATGGGAAATAGATGGAGAAACAGTGGAAACAGTGTCAGACTTTATTTTGGGGGGCTTCAAAATCACTGCAGATGGTGATTGCAGCCATGAAATTAAAAGACGCTTACTCCTTGGAAGAAAAGTTATGATCAACCTAGATAGCATATTCAAAAGCAGAGACATTACTTTGCCGACTAAGGTCCGTTTAGTCAAGGCTATGGTTTTTCCTGTGGTCCTGTATGGATGTGAAAGTTGGACTGTGAAGAAGGCTGAGTGCCGAGGAATTGATGCTTTTGGACTGTGGTGTTGGAGAAGACTCTTGAGAGTCCCTTGGACTGCAAGGAGATCCAACCAGTCCATTCTGAAGATCAGCCCTGGGATTTTTTTGGAAGAAATGATGCTAAAGCTGAAACTCCAGTACTTTGGCCACCCCATGTGAAGAGTTGACTCATTGGAAAAGACTCTGATGCTGGGAGGGATTGGGGGCAGGAGGAGAAGGGGACGACCGAGGATGAGATGGCTGGATGGCATCACTGACTCGATGGACATGAGTCTGAGTGAACTCCGGGAGTTGGTGATGGACAGGGAGGCCTGGCGTTCTGCGATTCATGGGGTCACAAAGAGTCGGACATGACTGAGCAACTGAACTGAATACATATAAGAAGTGTTATGAGAGTGATATGGAAGAGTAAGTGTGAACTTGGAGCCAGACAAACCTGGGTTCAAATCCCAACTCAGCCAATTTGTGCTGGTTGTGTGACCTGCAAAAAGTAATTTAACTAGTCTGATCTTCAGCCTGCTGACATTTCAAACAGGAATGCCATTACATACATGTGTGTCCTTAAGGTGTGTTCTGGTTATTTTCCATGCCCCCTTCCTCCCTGCCCCAATCCCTTCTCTGCTTTTCTCTGTGCCCCTGGTGTCTCTCATCACTGTGACTGCATCATCCAGGCATTTGTTGCCAGTTGAGTTGTCCAGGTGGAGGTGTTGGTGGTGATAGGAAAGAAGCTGGCATTTCTTTGCTCTCTCCTGCCTCAATGTAAGAAATAACCAAGTCTCTGGCAAGGAATATGCCCTCCTTGATCTCAGTCACCTGGACATCACCTCCCTGACAGTTCTTGTTCTCACTGGGCTCCAGGAATATTATCTTTTCCTGGTAAGTGGTGACTGCTACCTGCTGTTGCTAGTCTCTGGGTGCCTGGCCACGCCTTATTGGTTCCTTTAGCCCCCCTGTATCCACCACTGTACCCTTCACTGAGGTCTGTTACTTTAAACCAGCTGCATTGATTATTCTTCCTGCTGAGATTCCAGCTGGTGTAGGTGGGAAGGGATTACATTTAAACATAAATGAACATTGTTTAGTCTTCGATCTGGCACATGAACAGGGGTTCTCAGGATCTCATTTATCTATGTTGTTTTGCCTCATTTTTGTGCAGAGAATAACTTTCTTTTATTCTTCATGGCTTACATAAAATCTACTCCTTTACACTAAACACACAAAACGCAGAGCAAGCCTGATCCCCCACACAGAGATGACTCCTCTGGTAATTTTCCCCTGCCAGCACCCCCCCCCCCCCAAACCAGTTTATAAATCCTTACCCTCACTCAGGTTTGGAACACATGCTAATCAGCCAAGCTCCTCCTGGAGTTTTTAACAGTCTGCTTTTTGGTTGAGAACATTCTGTTGCTGTTGCTTTTAAGATTCAGACTCAGAACTGGAAGCTACCACGGGGTCACGTCCTTCAGCTTCCCTTCTGTAAACAATCTCCAAAGCACTCCTGGCAGATGGGCACCCAGACTTTCAAGCACTAGGTAACTAAGGAATATGATTTGAGGGAAAAAAAATTAACCCAATCTTTTCCCCTATGATATCCAAGTGTGGATTAAGAGGCTGCCGTTTATAAAATGAATTTATGGTTACTAAGGGGAAGGATGAGGGGGCGGTGGGGAATAGTTGGGGAGTTTGTGATGGACATGTACACACTGCTGTATTTAAAATGGATAATCAACAAGGACCTACTGTACAGCACATGGAACTCTGCTCAGTGGTATGTGGCAGCAGCCTGGATGGAAGGGTAGTTTGGGGGAGAACGGATACATGTATATGTATGGCTGAGTCCCTTTGCTGTTTACCTGAAACTGTCATAAGGTTGTTAAACAGCTATATCCCAATGCAAAATAAAAAGTTCAAAAAACAGAAACACAAAGATGCTGCCATTTGAAGGTCTTTCTGATTATATTTGTCTTCTCCTAAATGGATGAATGAGTACAGTTAATTTTACAAGTCTTTTTTGTAATCACAAATGATTTTTTAAATTATATAATTTTCAGGAAGAGAAATATTGGTCAACAATCAAGTTGTATGGCCAGAGACAAATAGCATGATTGTCAGTATTCAGGGTCTAATTCAAGTCTGTTTCCTGCTTCTGAACTCTTAGGGTTTTAGAGACAGAAAGAACCTTACTGACCACCGATCAGTTCCCATTTACAGATAAGGCAGCTGAGGCTCAGAGATAGGGACTGACTTGTTCATTTGGAAAGATGCCATCTCTAGTTTTAAGGATAGTGAATTCAAAAGCATAATCTGAGTGCTGCTATTGACCTGAGGACCTTGAGTAGAAAATGATACCATTTACAATGACTTTTTTGAAATGAAAAACAGAAGCTTGAGTATACTGATCCACATAATCCTAGTTTAAAATTGAGAAGAAAGTCCTGATGTGTGCCTGTATGCATGTGTCTCTGCGTGTGCTTGCTTTCTTTTTGTTTTTTTCACTAACAAGTTCTGAAAACTATGGGCATCTCAGATGGCACAGTGGTGAATAATCTGCCTGCCAATGCAGGAGACACAAGAGAAGTGGGTTCAACCCCTGGGTTGGGAAGATCCCCTGGAGAAGGTAACGGCAACCCACTCCAGTATTCTTGCCTGGAAAACTTCATGGACAGAGGAGCCTGGTGAGCTACAGTTCATGGGGTCACAGAAGAGTCTAACATGACTGAGCTTGCACCTATGTGTGCATTATTTTATTCTTCTCTTTTTGATATCATTATCTTTGGCCTATCCATGACATTTGCATGAATGAAAAATTATAGATTTAATTTTAAAAAGACTTGTACAAGAAAGACAGCCTTTTTAAATTCGTCATGTATTACTGGCACAATGTCCAGGACACATGAGGTTCTCAAGGTGGGGAACAAGACAGATTGGGACCTAAACAAGAAACCATGGGCCCCACAATTCTTAAAAAATCCTACAAAAATGAAATTAATGAGTATTTAAACATCTCCTAAAAATCCATTTTGTCGACTTCATTAAGCATTCAATTTAGTATGTGTGAAAATTTCATTATATTGGAAAACATTTGAAGGTGATATGTTCTTCTTTCACAAGTTCCTAAGTATGCATGGTAATTGCCAAGACATCATTGACATTCTAAATTAGATGAGATTTTGAACCAAATAATTTCAAGGTAAAATTATAAGTTAAAAAATTTCATTTTCCTGCAGAGAAAATTTAATGTGTTTCATGGATAGATTATGATATTATTTATATGATGTGGATGCAAGCCCTCTAGAATATTGAAATACATGGATCTTTGAGGGGCTTAAAACCTGTCCAGGGGATGAAGAGGGAAGTGGCAGAAGTATAGCATAGTTTGCTAGAATGAAATTCTGTAGCAGTACCCCTACCCCCCAAGATTGCAAGAGTTACAAGAGTAACATTAATGGAATGACAGGGAGCTGTGATCACTTTCTATTAAGGAAGTGTATTAGCTATCTATCGCTGTGTAACAAATTGCTGCACATTTAGTAGTTTAAAGCAACACCTTATCTTGCAAGTTTTGAGAGTCTAGAGTCAAAGTGTTACTTAAACGGATCCTCTGCTGAGGGTCTCAAAGGCTGCAATCAAAGTGTCAACCAGGCTGTGTTCTCATCTGGAGCCTGGACAGGGAAATAATCTAACTACTGAGCTCACTCAACTTGTTGGCAGAATTCATTTTCTTATAGTTGGAGGAAAGAACAGGGTGGCCGCCATCTTTCTTGCTGTCAGCTGGAAGTTGCCCTTGGCTCTTAAAGGTCCCAGCATTCCCAGAAGCTACCCGCAGTTCTGTACCATGCTGGCTTTCCAGTACGGCTGCTTACTTTATCAAATCAGCAGGGATAAAGAACCTCTAGAGTAAGTTTGATAGCAAGAAGTCTGAAATATAATGTAATTATGAGGATAACATCCCATTACCTTTGCCACATTCTATAAATTAGAAGCAAGTCATAAATTCCTTCCTTAATCAGCGGGAGATGATCACACAAAGCTGTGGATGCCAGGAGGTGATGGTGCCACCCTAGAGTCTATTCAACACAGAGAGAATGAAGAGGATCTGTTCATTTGAATGAATTGATTCAGCTTCTTAGGTTAGGTGTTTAGAATAGTTCCGCTTTTGGAGAGGGTGATAGAACAAACCTGAGAGTGACCGGAACTTCTGCCTCCTTTGTTCTGTGGCCTTTCCTGACCATCCTGGGACCCTTGGCAGATGGCTTGCTAGTACTCAAATGGTTAGCATTTCTACGGGATGTGACATACCCAAATGTGCCTTTCTCAGCATCAGTCCATGCAGAGGACTAGGCCCTCTCCTGTCATGAAAATATTACCCACGCATCTTATTTAATTTGCTCAGGTCTAAGTGATTAGGAAAATATTCTCATAAAGCAACACAAGCTCAGAAATTTGGATTTGATAATAACCTTACTTTTAGATTGCATTTCCACACTAATAGGGCACAACATTGCATCAGCCTGAGTTGTAGGAATTATGGGGATTTTTGTCACTGAGGCAGACCCAGTTGGAAAGATGTTTGGATGCATTATACCATATGCAGACCAGAAAATCTTACCTATAGGATGCTTGGCTTGTGTTCATGGGAACAGGAACTTTGGCCAAAAAAAAATATTTTTTCCTAAGAATCATCTAAGCTGATTGGAAGTGCTTGTTCTTAAGCCTTTGACAGCTTTTTTTTTTA
The DNA here is from genome assembly GCA_006410635.1 of Cephalophus harveyi. Taxonomy (NCBI): domain Eukaryota; kingdom Metazoa; phylum Chordata; class Mammalia; order Artiodactyla; family Bovidae; genus Cephalophus; species Cephalophus harveyi. The sequence continues at coordinate 512,189 of SJYT01038108.1, read as the reverse complement.
CTGAAGCTATCTTTCAGTTTACACTTTCTCCTAGACTGTTATGCTTCACCCTTTGGATTTGACATTTCTTGCAAGGTTTACTTGGTATCTGCCTCTGGCCACTGCATAACTCTGCTTTCCTGTCTGGATAAAGTTTTTCTGTTATCCATGCTCTAGGCATCAGTTTTCAGCCCAGCCCCATCAGCTGTAGTCACTAAAGGGCGTAGTGACTTGCCCTCAATATACAGCACCCTAGAGGAAACACTCGGAGAAGGCAATAGCAAGCCACTCCAGTACTCTTGCCTAGAAAATCCCATGGATGGAGGAGCCTGGTAGGCTGCAGTCCATGGGGTCGCTAGAAGTCGGATGCGACTGAGCGACTTCACTTTCACTTTTCGCTTTCACACAATGGAGAAGGAAATGGCAACCCACTCCAGTGTTCTTGCCTGGAGAATCCCAGGGACAGGGGAGCCTGTTGGGCTCCTGTCTATGGGGTCGCACAGAGTCGGACACGACTGAAGCGACTTAGCAGCAGCAGCAGCAGCAGAGGAAACACTGGACTGTGTAGTTAAGACAGTGTTGTGTGTGTGTGTGTGTGTGTGTGTGTGTGTATGTGTACAGGTGGGGGAGGCATGTGCACTCAGTCATGTCAGACTCTTGTGATCCCATGGACTCCAACTCCTGCAATCCCATAGACTGTAGCCCATCGAGCTCTTTTGTCCATAGGATTCTCCAGGCAAGAATACTGGATTGAGCTGGCAGTTCCTCTTCCATGGGATCTTCCCAACCTAGGGATGCAACCCATAACTCCTGTATCTCCTGCATTGGCAGGCAGATTTTTTAACACTCCACCACCTGGGAAGCCCTTAGACAGTGTTGCTTGCATGTTGTTTTCAGTTTGCTCAGTTATGTCTGACTTTTTGCAGCCTCATGACTGCAGCACACAAGGCTCCTCTGTCCTTCACCATCTCCTGGAGCTTGCTCAAATTCATGTCCATTGAGTTGGTGATGCCATCCAATCATTTCATCCTCTGTGGTCCCCTTATCCTCCTTCCTTCAATCTTTCCCAGCATGAAGGTCTTTTCTAATAAGTCGGCTCTTTGCCTCAGGTGGCCAAAGTATTGGAGCTTCAGCTTTAGCATCAGTCCTTCCAATGAATATTCAGGACTGATTTCCTTTAGGATTGACTGGTTTGATCTCCTTGCTGTCCAAGGGACTCTCAAGAGTCTTCTCCAACACCACAGTTCAAAAGCATCAGTTCTTCAGCCCCCAGCCTTATTTATGGTCCAACTCTCACATCCATACTTGACTACTAGAAAAACCATAGCTTTGACTATATGGACCTTTGTTGGCAAAGTAATATCTCTGCTTTTTAGTATGCTGTCTAGGTTTGTCATTGCTTTTCTTCCAAGGAGCAACTGTCTTAATTTCATGGCTGCAGTCACCATCTGCAGTGATTTTAGAGCCCAAGAAAATCAAGTCTGTTACTGTTTCCATTGTTTCCCCATCTATTTGCCATGAAGTGATGGGACCTGATACCATGATCTTCGTTTTTCGAATGTTGAGTTTTAAGCCAGCTATTTCACTCTCCTCTTTCACCTTCATCAAGAGGCCCTTTATTTCCTCTTTGCTTTCTGCCATAGGATTGGTGTCATCTGCATGTCTGAAATTATTGATACTTCTCCCAGAAATCTTGATTCTAGCTTGTGCTTCCTCCAGCCCAGCATTTCTCATGATGTACTCTGCATATAATTAAATAAGCAGGGTGACAATATACAGCCTTTATGTACTCCTTTCCCAATCTGGAACTAGTCCATTGTTCCATGTCCAGTTTGAACTGTTGCTTCTTGACCTGCATACAGGTTTCTCAGGAGGTAGGTAAGTGGTCTGGTATTCCCATCTCTTGGAGAATTTTCCAGTTTGTTGTGATCCACTCTGTTTTTCTGAAATTCTTTTGCTTTTCCTATGATCCAAAGGATGTTGAAAATTTGATCTCTGGTTCCTCTGCCTTTTCTAAATCCAGCTTGAACATCTGGAAGTTCTTGGTTCATGTACTGTTGAAGCCTAGCTTGAAGAATTTTGGGTGTTACTATGCTAGCATGCATGTGAAATGAGTGCAATGGTGCAGTAGTTTGAGCATTCTTTGACATTGACTTTCTTTAGGATCAGAATGAAAAATGACCTTTTCCAGTCCTGTGGCCACTACATAGTTTTCCAAATGTGCTGTATCTGGAAGTTCTTGGTTCATGTACTGTTGAAGCCTAGCTTGAAGAATTTTGGGTGTTACTATGCTAGCATGCATGTGAAATGAGTGCAATGGTGCAGTAGTTTGAGCATTCTTTGACATTGACTTTCTTTAGGATCAGAATGAAAAATGACCTTTTCCAGTCCTGTGGCCACTACATAGTTTTCCAAATGTGCTGCCATATTGAGTGCAGCACTTTAACAACATTATTTTTTAGGATCTGAAAAAGCTCAGCTGAAAGTCTGTCACCTTCACTAGCTTTGTTCATAGTGATGCTTTCCAAGACCCACTTGACTTCACACTCCAGGATGTCTGGCTCTAGGTGAGTGATCATACCATTGTGGTTATCTGGGTCATTAAGATCTTTTTCTGTATAGTTCTGTTTATTTTTGCTACCTCTTCTTAATATCTTCTGCTTCTGTTTTTACTGGGGAGTCTTAGTGGGCAGTGCTCTTGAGAACAAGGAGAATAATCAATGAGGTTTTAAATTGAAGCTGGTATTGAAACATACAAAATTTAGCATGTTTCAGATGTTGCTCTAAGTGTTTTTCAAATAATAACTCTCTAATCCTTACATAGCCCTATGGAGTAGTCCTGTTATTGTCCTCATTTATAGATGGGAAAACTGAGGCACAGACTAGCTAAGTAGATTACTCTAGGTAATAGCACCAGTAAATGGCAAGAGTGAGGATCTGAATCTAGACATCCTGGCCTCAGAGCCTGTGTTTTACCACTGTGCCTCATGGNAACTCTCTAATCCTTACATAGCCCTATGGAGTAGTCCTGTTATTGTCCTCATTTATAGATGGGAAAACTGAGGCACAGACTAGCTAAGTAGATTACTCTAGGTAATAGCACCAGTAAATGGCAAGAGTGAGGATCTGAATCTAGACATCCTGGCCTCAGAGCCTGTGTTTTACCACTGTGCCTCATGGACTTCAGCTTCATCCCCACTGTGATTCTTTCATGAGAATAACATTTTTTATTGATAAGGAAATTGGGTATCTTAGTACAACCCCCTGAAGAAAGACAGCATTATTCCCATTTTATAGATTGTGTAATACACTTCACAGAAATCGATGAGCCTCCCCACATTACACCAGCAGGGCAGTAAATTGCCCCTTTGGGAAGAATGAGTTTTCTCGTGGCCACACCTGGACTTTGTGGGTGGGTCTTTGAGTGTGCTCCCCTCAGAGGGCATTTGGTGCTACTTTTATGGGCAAAAATGTGAATATCTGAGGCAAAAGACTTATTTAATCCGAGAAGAGCAAGGGAAGACTATGAATTAACTTCAGTTCTTGTAACCGTCAAGCTGTCAGGAAGTCTTCAGCATGGTGTGAATTAATAGCACAAATACCAAGAGTCTTTCCCTGTCAGGTAATGCCAGCAACCACTTGTATCAAGGAGTGCAGGGAATGTTAGAAAATCCTTCTTATGACTCAAGTTTATTTATTGTTGAAAAATAATACATGGAGCTATTGATGTGACCTTCATACTTCTTTATGGGTGAAGGTTACAGAGAGTATTAAAGAATATTCCACAGCAGTGATCTGACCTTTACATTTCAGGTAGCAATCTGTGAACAATACCTAAAGATCTGTCTTTCACGTTTGTGTGTGTGTGTGTGTTTTTTTTTTTGCCTTGAGTTTATGATGTTATCAGATTCATCATAGGACTTTTAAAAATATAAAGCAAAAAAACTGAGGACATTATCTCTGCTTTAGCAATTCAGTTACACTTAGATAATTCTATAATTTTAGCTGTTCTTTATTTTTGACTTATTAACTATCTTAATCCATTCAGATTGTTCTAACAAACTATCATAGACTGAGTAGCTCATACACAAGTATTTATTTCTCTAAAGGCTGGAAGTCCAAGATCAAGATGCTGGCAGATGTGGTGTCTGGTGAGAGCTCTCTTTCTGCTTGATGGATGGCTGTCTTGATGTTGCATCCTTGCAAAGTGGAAGGAGTGAAGTCCCTGTCTGTGGCCACTTTTGTGAAGGCACTAATCTCACTTATGAAGGCTTCACCCTCAGAATCCATTCATCTCTTTGAAAGACTTCACTTCCTAATGCCGTCACACTGAGGGTTAGTTTCTGAATCTTAATGTAGAATTTCAGGGGGAACATATGAATTTTGAGGGGACACAAACATTCAGATCACAGAATTGACCTTTTTATTTAAGTTACAAGATCATGTATCTGATCTCTTTGGATTAAAATCTCTTAAAACGTTTTTACTCTTCTACAATTTTTAAAAGAAAAATTTAAAAACAAAACCAATGGGTATGAGATATATTTATTCCAGTGTAACTTTTCATATTTCTATATACTTTCCTTTTATCTATACATAAACTAGAAATCACAATATTTTAAGTGAACGTTGAAATTTAGAGATGAATTTCATAACATCTTTTTATTTAATATATTCACCACAGCTGTGGGAAGTGAATATAATTATAATCTGATTTCATACATAAGAAGACAGAGGCCCCAAGAGGGACTTGTCTGTGTCCCACAGCACGCAGGGGACAGCTTGAGGTTCAGGTTTTTCGCAAGACTCAGTGTCTTGGCTTTCCTGCCTCTTCCTGTTGGTAGAGAATTGATGTGAATATTTCCACTGAAATGTGGTCAGGTGGAGTCAGTATAGCCGGGAAGAGTCTTCTGCATGTTCCCAGAAATCTCCTAGGCACCCCACTGTCTTCAGGATAATGTCTCATGATAGTTCTTCAGATCAGTGTTACTGTCTTTCTTTAAATAGATGAAAAGCCCTGAAATTTAGAAAGATTACATGACTTACCCAGGGGTTCATGGTTTATAACAGTAAAATTAGAGTTCAAGCCTCAGTTCATTTAGACCAAAATTCTGTGCTTTCCCTATACATCTTCCAAAATAAAACTTGTTTCAAATATGTGTGTGCTTGTGTGCTAGTCACTCAGTTGTGTCTGACTCTTTGTGACCCCATGGGTTGTAGCCCACCAGGCTCCTCTGTTCATGGAATTCTCCAGGCAAGAATACTGAAGTGGGTTGCCATTCTCTTCTCTAGGGGATCTTCCTAACCCAGGAATTGAACCCAGGTCTCCTGCATTGCGTGGAGATTCTTCACAGTTTGGGCCATCAGGGAAGTCCACCTACTTTTACTGAGTTAAACAGCAAATCTTAGGTAACTAGGCTCTGGTACTGGGCTGTGGCTTAACCAGTACTTGAGTAAGGAGAAGTTGGTCATTAGCACAGGCTTGTGTTGAGGTGTGCATTGTTGGATCAGGTGGGTGTGTTAATGTTCCCTTTATAATCCTTAGCACCAGGACCTGAATTTCCCTGGTGGATGTGTTCCAGTGCTTTCAGATAAGATTGTTCCCGTCTCTGTTTCAGACTGATGCTCTTGGCCTGATAGTCCATACTTGATTTTCTATATGTATTTATTTATTGCGGTCTTTCATAAGAAGTATTTGGAGGTTTATTCATAAAATAGTGATTGATTCTTATATAAGAAGCAGTTATTTTCTTCCAACAATGAGATCCTGAAAACAAGACCTATGAGCTATTTGTTACTTGGCCTTGAATCAAACAATTATCTTTTCTCTGAGATCTTAAAACAATGCCTTTATTTCTGTAAGAAGCCAAGCTAACAGTTAAGTAAATCTATCCATTTGCACTTAAATCTTTATAAAATGAATTTTCCTGAGTAAGGAAAGAATATGAAATCATGGGGCATTTTTTTTTTCTTCTTTGGGTTCTGCTTAGTAAGAATGTTGAATTTTTATTTACATGTTTATTTACTTTTATTTGTATTGACTTACTGGTGAAAAAGTGAATCCTAGGTTAGTTCGGTTGACATGTTAGTCTTGAAGTAACATAATTTAAAAAATAAATGAATTAACTATCGTTGTCTTCATTTCTTTTTTATAGAACTATATATGCAAACAGCTTTACTTGGAAAAAATATATTTTATGTGATGGCATATTGTTGGCCCTTTTACTGTGAGGCTGTGTGGCTTGAATGCGTCCCAACTTCTCACTCTGGTGTCATGGACAGTTTTTTCCCCCTGGTATTATTTACACATATCTTTACTGTCAAGCTGCTAAATGATCCCCTTTCCTGAGGTCTGGCTCACTGCTCTTCCCCCCAGGCTGAAGTCGACTTGCCAAAGTCCTGCTTGGCTGGCTGACCCTGCTCAGCAGCCCAGGAATAATATTTTGCCAACTGTTGGGGCCATTGCTGTAAAGACCAGGACAAATGCCCCTGTGAGCTTGCCCACAACCCAACAGTAGTGGTGGGGATACCTGCTGGGGGGCAGCCCAGCACACACACTCATCCCGACTGGAAGCAACTGCCAGTGAGGCATGCTTCAAACATATACTTATTGAGACTCACAGCCATGCATTTGCTTTTCTCTAGCTGCGTTACAGATCATGCAAGGAAGGTTAGCAATAGGATGCAGTACTATACCCATCTTTCTCATGAAGATTTCACATCACATAATCATATCATGTATAATATCATGGCATATCAAGATCTGTTGCCCAGGTTCCACAGCGAGTGTTGAGCAGAACCAGGATCAAAATTTAGGTCTTTTAATTGAGTGCCCTAAAGTCACTCTTAAAAAATAATAGGATGTAAATCAAACATTTTTAATAGATTTTATCTTGTAGAGAAGTTTTAGCTTCACAGCAAAATTGAAGGAACGTAGTTTCCCCTGTTCATACCTGATGTGTATGTGTGTGTGTGTGTTAGTTACTCAGCCATGTGCCGCTCTTTGTGACCCCGTGGACTGTAGCCCACCAGACTCCTCTGTCCTTAGAATTCTCCAGGTAAGACTGCTGGAATAGGTAGCCATTCCCCTCTCCAGTCACACATGTATAGCCTCCCTTAATGTGCACAGCTAACCAGAGAGGTACATTTGCTACAACTGGTGAACCTATACTGATACACCATCACCCAGAGTCTATAGTCTAGAGTTATGCTTGGCGTTGTACATTCTGTAGGGTTTGACGATCATATGAGAAGTATTCGCCATTTTATTGATAGTATTACATGGAACAGTTATGAATTTTGAAAAAAAGGTTTAAAAGGGGCTTCTGATTTGAAGCCTCGTGACTCTTGCATTCACCGCAGCTGCCTTCCCAGGAGTGGGAAGGGAAGGCCCGAGATGAACAGCTGTGGATGGACTGCCATAGAGAGGCTTTGTACAAAGGCCTGTGGGTCACACACCGGGCTGTTACAAACCTCTAAGATCCTCTAGGTTTTGAACACTATATGTAAGATATCACCCTTTAAAATTTTGTCACATGTCCATAGTGCTAAATCATTAGGCAGTTTCCATAGAGACACCTGAGAGCAAAGTGTGGAATGTGAAAGGAAGTTCATCACAGGGGCAGGATTATATAGGGCCTCTGAGCACAGGCTGTGGAATCAAAGTGCTTGCATTTCTCTCTCGATTCTGCCGCACACCAGCAGAGAAACGTTAGCCACGGCGTTCTGTTGCCCGGAGCCTCAGTGTTCCCCTCTGTAAAATGAGGCGGTGGCACCTCCCTGTGCCAGTTTCCTGGGGCTGCCACAACAAAGTCCCACAAACTGGGGTGGCTTAAAACAACTGAAGTGTCTTCTTCACACTTCTGGAGGCTGGAAGTCTGAGATCCAGGTGTTGGCCACGATGCCTCTGAAACCTGAAGGGGCGAATCCTCTCTTCCTTTTTCCTGGCTTCTGGTAGTTTCCTAGAAATCTCTGGGGCCTCTTGGCTTGTCCCAAAGCTTATTCAAAGGGGAAAGCTGTTTGTTGTTGGCATCCCTAAGAGAACATGGGATCTTGGGTCCTTCACAGCAGGTATCCATGGTCCCAAGAGCTATCAATGAGAAGGCATGTCATTTAGGTACTAATGACAGTAAATGCTTGAGGAGCAGGTTGTTACCTAGAGGCCATGGACTGAGGGCACAGGACTTTTTAAAATTTTATTTTTGGACTGTGTTGCCAAACAGTGGCCAAAAATCTGTAATACTGGCTTTCTCACATCCCACTGAGTCTTTTTATATTCTTAATAATTTGATAATTACAACTGATTTTTAAAGTTACAGACATACAGCCTTAGAGGGTCCTATTATTAATATTGATAAGCCTTTGATATATATTTCTATATTTGATATATAGTCACTTTTGGTAGTGTAAGTGGACATGTGTTTGTCATCATTGTGCCCAAAATAATTTCTGTGAAAATACAAGATTCAAGATATTCATCGGCCCTTGAGAAGGAAAACTTACGTTTTTGAAACAAAACCCTGAAGTTACTGTCTCCATGTCACATAGCCAGTTGTGAGTGTGAAGAAGTCACTCACAGCATTGCTCATAAAGCTGTGACTCATGTGGTCCAGAGCAGGCTACATTTAAAGAATAAAGGCCTAAGTAAATCTTTATTAATATTTCTCCCATTTAAAGAAATCCAAGTACTTGTCCACACAAATTCTTAGGGTTCTTTCTATCCTTCAGTAGCCTGAACTTTTTGATAGCTTCTGACCTCCCTCCTGCCCCACTTCATCCCAGAAAAATCTCTTTTCTCATCTGCACTGACTCTTGTCTTTACCATTCAATTCTTCCTTTCATCATGCCTTCCTGTATGATCCCTCATATTGTATTGTGTATCCTCCTCACCACAAATGCCCCATTGGACATTTGTCATTGTTCTCAGAAAAGCAGAGTGAAGGTTGGAGAGGGGAGGTTGAACAATAGATGCCTTAATTTTCTTTACAGATTGAGAGAAGAGAAGAAGGCTGCAAAACTCCATGTGTAAATGATTACCTCTGAAATAAATAGGAACAGGTGTTAACTTCAAAATTCTAACCAGTCCATTCCTAATGTGTTCTATAGGAATATTGGAGCCAGAAGGTATGACAGACATCAGAGAGGAAACTGAAACTCTCATAGGTAAAATGACCCACACAGGCTTGTACATTTATTTACTTGCAGATCTAGAACTAGAACCCAAGCCTCTTGACTGATCGATCACTCTTACTGTGATTATTCAAAATAGTTATTTGAAGACTTTGCAGTTATGTGCAAGCATGCTAGACTTGACTGTTGTGTGTATGCAAGTACAGAATAGCTAGCAAATCTTTGGCATGATTTGGGAATCATAAGGGTCTCTGATACGGACCATGGGCGAAACAATGCTATGGTGGACAAATCCTTTCACGCACATTACCTCACAAGGCCTCACAATATCCCCCTTAGTTAAGCTGACAGATAATATTATATGCAAGTACAGAATAGCTAGCAAATCTTTGGCATGATTTGGGAATCATAAGGGTCTCTGATACGGACCATGGGCGAAACAATGCTATGGTGGACAAATCCTTTCACGCACATTACCTCACAAGGCCTCACAATATCCCCCTTAGTTAAACTGACAGATAATATTAGCCTTATTTCACTGATGAGATATTGAGGATCAGGGATGCTACGTGACCTGTTCCTGGTCCCATTGCTGGGTAGGTGACTAAGCCGCAACTAACTTCCAGATCTCTTGACTACTTGTGATCTATGTTCAGCCTTTCTGAAATATTCTATTTATAGACACACACACACACAATTCCTGTTGTATCAACTATCCTAATGTACAGTGGATAGAACTTCACAGGATCTTCCTGTCTTCTTTGGGTAGAAAAGACCATACTGCCTATCCATACATGCTTTTATGTGCTCAGTTGCTCAGTCATGTTTGACTCTTTGCAACCCCATGGGTCATAGCCTGCCAGGCTCCTCTGGCAAGAATATTGGAGTGGGATGCATGCCCTTTTCCAGGGGGTCTTCCTGACCCAGGGATTGAACCCAGGTCTCCTTCATTGCAGGCAGACTTTTTACCGCTGAGTCACCGGGGAAGCCCCTTACTGCCTCTGTGTGTGTTAATTGCTCAGTTCAGTTCAGTCGCTCAGTCGTGTCCAACTCTTTGCAACCCCATGAATCGCAGCACGCCGGGCCTCCCTGTCCATCACCAACTCCTGGAGTTCACTGAGACTCACGTCCATTGAGTCAGTGATGCCATCCAGCCATCTCATCCTCTGTCGTCCCCTTCTCCTCCTGCCCCCAATCCCTCCCAGCATCAGAGTCTTTTCCAGTGAGTCTTGTCCAAATCGTTTCAATCTCATGGACTATAACCTGCCAGGCTCCTCTGTCCAGGGATTCTCCAGGCAAGAATACTGGAGTGGGTTGCTATTCCCTTCTCCAGTGGATCATCCCGACCCAGGGATCAAACCCAGGTCTCCTGCATCACAGACAGATTCTTTACCATCTGAGCCACTAGGGAAGCCTATAGGAGGAAATAAATCAATGACTCTTATCATTAAAGACATTTAATGGTAAACTATTTCTTAATTTTTAAATAATTGGATATGAAGAATGAATGGCCTCATTTTAAATAAGAAAAATGTTCATCCTCTTTTAATTTGCTTAAATTGTTTCTATCTTTTCTTCCGGCACTGCTCACAGATGGTTAAAATTCCCTGCAGAAGCAAGTCTGAGTGATCATATTCTTCTTCCTTCCCCTTTTGTCCCTTTTTGCAGCTGTCTGTCTCTGAACTTGAAGCGATGAGATCACCTTCTGGTTCCTTTCATTGGTGTTATTCAGGTTAGCAGAAAATTCTGCCTCCTTCATCTGTCAAGAGCTTCAGTCTTTTGCTTTCTTTGAAATCTGACCTCTGAACAAGGCTGTAACATCCAGAAAAATAGTAGCTGAATTGATTTATTTCAGATTGTTGCTATGGTGATTCCCTACTGATATAGAGAGAAAATGAAGAAGGGAAAAGAATGGATTGCAGAGAACAGCGGAGAAGCTGGTCAGACTGAGAAGAAGACATACAGGGCTATGGAGGGCATTTATGGCCCATCTCTTCATGGGTAGAGTCATTTGCATCCTTAGTTTAGTGTTAATTCATCTAGATTGACCACGTACAACCCATTTGCTTTTGAGAAGAAGCAGTGAATTGTTTCTGTTATGTGGGTAGGAAAGAATTTGTATCTTAAGCAACCTTAAAAGTTCCAAAGATTTTTTTTTTCTTCAAGAATAGTGAATATGAATTGTAAAAGAAATTTTTGTGACAGGCAACATTTTGATTCTTGAAATAACTCTCAGGAATATGCCTTATTAAATATGGTTTTTTGAATCATAGGAGAAAGATTTATCTGGGGAAAAAGATGAATAAATCCATTATTGTAAGTTTATTTTTTTTCATTCATTTCTCCAACTTCCTATTCATTCTTTCATTTAACAAATATTTATTGATCCTTTATACCAGGCTCCACTTATATATAAATAAATTCAATTAATATTAATATCTTTAACAGATACTCATTGGGTGTTAACCACATGCAAGACAGCGTGGAGATTGACATGGGATGAAAAGTGTGCCCAGAGTGATTAGAACCTGGGATAAGGGGGGTAGACTAGACCCACGACCACCACAATGCAGAATCTGAGCAATGAGGAACTATTAATATTTCTGCCTCAAGGAAGCCTACATGAAGGATATATTTGGGAGAAAATAAGGGCAAGTAGGATATTGATTGGTGTGTGGAGGTGGGATGGACAGAAGAAGGATGTGAGGGAGATGCATGCTATTGTGAGTGGAAAGGCTCAGTTACTTTGGCCCCCTTCAGCCGTGGAGGTTGATGGATGTTTGTAGAAACCCTCCTTACTATCCACTTAAATATGGGATTGGCCTTGGGAAGGCAGGGCCTCAACTTGAAATGTGGAACAGTTAGGATGAAAGGAAAGCAAGGGTAGAAAATAAAAAAGAACCAGATGCTGGCTCTATCTTGAAGATAGAGCAAATTGATGCCATTGGTTTGAGTAGAGGTGAGGTTGGGAAGTCTTTGGAAATAAACATTTAGATGAGCTCAAAATCAGAGTGTGGGAAAAAAAGGAGGAGGCAGACAAATGCAATAGAAGAGAGTACCACACCAGGTACAGTCACTCCTTTCACATCCCAGGTGCTATTTTCCAACTTTCCTCCCCTACTATGGCCCTTGAGGTTTTAGATTTCAGCCATATGAAAGAATCGAGAGAGGTGAGTTCCACTCCTGCACTTCATGTGACTGCCTTCCCTTAACTCCCCCACCCCCCTGACAGGGTTGATGCTGCAGACAGTGAGGGGAAAAATCCAGAGTAACTCATGTTTTGAACCTGGCTCTGACGCTTCCTCTGTGTTTAACCTTGGACAAATCTTCTAACTTCTCAGGACTTTAGGTTTCTCATTTGTTACGATAATACAATCTTTCAGCCAAGACGTTCGTAAGAGCATGATATTAGAAAGGACTGTAATGGCTTCAAAATATATTTTCAGGTGCATAAATAAAAGCCTCCGGCATGAAGGGAATATGTTAATTCTCACTTCATTAATTCACAGGGTATATAATTCTCACTAAGAACTTTGTGTTTTCATCATATTTTTCAAACGAGATTAAACAGTCAAGGGCTGTCACGGAGGCTTAACTTCCTAAGATTTCATTACTATCACAAATAAACTTTGAAGAATTGTCATAAATAATTAAAATTAATGTCAGCTATTAAAATAAATAAAGGCTGAATCCCTGTTTCTCATGTAGAGTTTTTCAGCATCTGTGCATTAAGTAACATTCCTCATTCAGTCCCAGGATTTAGCCTTGAGAAAATTCTATTCATTTTTTTCACATTTGTATAATTTCCCTTTAATATGTCAATGTAGGATTTATGCTAATTTTTACTAGAGTCAAGCATTCATAGCAAAATGAGGTTTCATCCTTTAAGGATGGGGGAATGGACAGAAGCACTTATTTCAATGAAAGGGACATGATTTATTTATTTGCTCCTGGAATTCAGACTGAGTTTAAAATATTCATTAAGGCATAAAGACTATCATTTCCAGAAGGTTGTTCCTCCAAGTCACTTTGGTTGTGCCCGATTCTTTGTGACTCTGTGGACTGCAGCCCATCAAGCTCTTTTGTCCATGGGATTCTCCAGGCAAGAGTACTGGAGTGGGTTGCCATGCCCCCCTCCAGGAGACCTTCCCCACCCAAGGACTGCACCTGAGTCTCCTGTATCGGCAGGCAGGTTCTTTGCTATTAGTGCCACCTGGGAAGCATATATCAGCTGATGCCAAGGACTTTATTTTTCAATTGCTACCTTTGTTCCTCTCCTTCCTCATGGTATCTCGAGACAAAATAATAGTTTATGTTCTCACATTAAGGCAGAAAACACAGAAGTTCTCCCAAGAACAAGATCAGTTTTGTTGACATATTGATCCTCTTTCTCAGAACCTTATGTATTTGTTAGGGGCCTGAGCTTGACCTAGATCTTGAAACATCCTAAAACTGACTTTGTGACCTTAGACAATTCTCAGTCAAACTTTTCATTTTGGTGAAGGTTAGATTGGGAATGGGGGATTAAGGGGGGGTTGTAGCATAATAATTAATTTCGTGAAATAATTACTATGATTGGATTTTTTGTCACTGTCTCAGCTTATTCCAAGGTAACCAATATACAAATTCTGCACAAAGTCTTATCTGCGTGATTTTTACATCTGAATTTCTCTCTGAAACTTGCTAAAAAGGGCATAACATAAAGTTTCTAGGGATGCTGACTGAAGTGAAAGAGGTGTGGAACTGGAAAATTCATTTATACCAGTGTTTTGGAAAATGTGGCTCCTGAACCAGCAGCATCCACAGAACTTGGGCACTTGCTCAAAATGCAAATTCTTGGGCCACAGTCCAGATCTTCTGAATCAGAAACTTTGTGTCTGCCAAACCTTCCAGGTGATTCAGCTACACGCAAGATAACTGCTTGCAAACCATTCACTTATAGTGTTGTGCATACATTCTGTATGTTCACTTGTTGAACTAAATTTGAAAAGCATCGACTATAGGAGGGGGCAGTAAAGGATAAGAGGGTTAGATAGCATCACTGGCTCAATGAACATGAATTTGAGCAAACTCTGGGAGATACTGGAGGACAGAGAAGCATGGTGTGCTTCAATCCATGAGGTCGCAGAGTCGAACATGACTTAGCGACTAAACAGTAGCAACAATAAGTCAGATTACCTGACTATATTGTTGTGTTTATTCTTCACTTCCTGTTCGTTTTCCATGGTTCTGTAAGTTGTATAACTAACTAATCTTAAAACTATTATTTTCTCTTTATTTTTAGCTGCTAGGAATCTCACAGCCAAATCTCATCTTATGCAAAATCTCATGCTCTCTATCCTAGTTCTTTTATTTTCCACCCTATGGAAGATTTTCTGCCCTTTTGTCCCAATTTCCTTCTACAATTATGTTACATTTTTAATATTCTGAAAGATCAGGTATTAAATAGCAACCTTCTTCCTTGGCATGAGTAATACATGAATATCCCTGATACCATCCCTGGTGTCAGTCCTCAAATTGTTTATTTTATGCATAAAGTGAAAACTTCATTTGGCATATTCTTGAGAGAATCTGGAAAACATGTGCTTAAATAGCCAGGCTCATTTCATCTGATCGCTCCCACATACTGACATCTTTCTAGTGCAAAATGATCCATTAGTTTAAATACATTGAAACTGAGAGGCCCTATTTGCCTCTTATAGGTGCTGTCTTTCCCTAATGGTAGTGAAAATTTTCATCAAGGACTCTCATGCTATCAAAGTCTACTCTTTTTGACACTGCAAAATCACCTCTACCTAATGGCTTTATTAACACATTGAGAGCCAAATGTGATTGTAAAGAGGGATTTTTCTTGCAAGTGCTTTGAAGATGGAGAATGTCAAAGGTTTTGTAAAATTTCAGCTTTCAGGGAAATTCAGACACACAGCAACCACTCCTTCAGATTGCTAGATACATTTTGACAGGAGTGCCGTAATCAGCAAAGTCAGGCTGTAGTCTGATGTCAGCCATATAATCTGGGCCACCAAGGCCCTGTTTTATTTAAGTTGTGGATGGCACCTCTCACAGTTCTTAATTGTGTCAGCTCTGTGAAACAAACGTAAATATTTAGGGGAAGACTCATCCTCTTCAATGTTTTGTACTGAAGCTTGTGAGCCCACTAAATAATTAAAATAAACAAATGAAGAATAATTTGCTTATCTTTAATTTTTTTTCCCAGTCCATATTAGTTAATAATTTACAAGGTAAAAATGAATAGAAGATCAAAATGACTTCTCTTCAGGCTCTCACATCAGCACGATTGCAAAGATTCTGCCTTACTGACTGTTCATTTGTAGTAGAAATAACCCCAGAGAAAACAGTGTTCAACGTGAACCAGGCTTTAATAAAAGGAGCAACAGACTCCAGAGGTTTTTTTTTTTTTTTTTCTATTTCCATATAATCCCAGGATCATTTGTCTGGAGCTGTTTTTGAATTATTCATACCAACGGTAGCTCTTTCAGATACTGGATGTGAACAGCTTCTATCGTACAGTTTCACAAGCAGCATCTTTTTTTGTTGGCGTTTTAAAAATAGAACATTTTTTTTTTTCCTGTTCCAGCTTGCTGTTGGGTGCTTCTGGGTGGGGTTGTATTAGCAAAGCATTGAACATGAAGAGACTGTATTGCGGCTGATTCTAAGACTTCTCCAGGTAAAAGAGAAGGGAATGGAGAACGAAGATTGGGGTGTAATATTCCTGAGAAATTGTCCTTCTTTTGAACTCAGCTTTTGAAAGTCTCAGCACAGTCCCCTGGTGTAAGTGTTGTTCAGGAGACTGGAGTTAACATTTCTTCTCAATTCACTGCAATCTCAACTCAAGTGAATTGGATTGAAGGGATTTACTCTGCTGATCCTGTTGTTCTTATGCCCCATTTGACACCAAGCTTTGAGTCTGTGCTTGCAACCTCCCAGAGAAAAACAACGTTCTCTGGGAGGCCTCACAGGGCCAGGAAGGTATAGCTGCTCCAAACCTCACCAGTCTTCTCTCCCTACCCCTCTGCTCCCTTTATACCACAGCTGTTCCAAAGGCCTTTCGGTTATCCGTCCACCGGGAAGATTCTTTCTCTTTCTCTCTGCTTTTTTTTCGCAGTGGTAACATTTACCTAGGGTGCCAGCATGCTCACTCCCTCCTCCCACTACACCCCCCATTCTCCCTGCCATTACCTCCTTCCTCACCCTCTGGACTTAGGTTACTGCTGAGCTCCTCTTTCCCAGAACTTGTTGTGAATGCCTGGTTTGTTTCCGCAGAAACAAACCCTGAGTCAGGGATTTGAGTGCTAGTAGTTTTGGGAAAGTGATTCCATGAAGGACTGGTAAGAAAGTGGGTAAGAGAGGGGAGTGACGGAAGCCAGTGCAAAGTGTATTAGAAGCAGTTTCCTGTGGGCTGCCGAGACTGGGACCTGCTGGGGAACTGGGCGCCGGTGTGAAGTTGGGCCTCCTGGGGAGAAGCAAGCTGAAGATGTCCTCTGGTTTCCACCCATCACTGTCTGAGGGTGGCCTGGAGGCACTGAACCTCTGTTAGCTCTGGTCTGTGCAGGACTGGGGGAAAGAAGGTGGACGGTTGTTGATGTATTCAATAGGACACGTAGGTCCTGGAGTATGGGAGGCAAGGGGCTGGGTGTTGGGCATCAGAGCATGTATTGCATTGCCCCTCCATGTACACACACACACACACATGCACACGGTGTGTGCTTCTGAATGTTGAGGCTAAGAAACTGCTGCTTACTGGCCTCTGTGTCCTCCTCCTCCTAGCACGGTGCCCAGCACACAGTAAGCATGCAGGGAACACGTGTTGCAGCAGCACATGTGGGATGGTGAAGTGACTCTATCAGACAGACCCACCTCGACTCTGGGTTTCTGATGTCTTCTCATGAGTTCACTCTGCCCAGCTTCACATCCTGCCCCTCCTTCTCCTCATTCAGTTCTCATGGGCCAGAGAGAGCCCCATGTACTGTCCCAGCAACTAGCCCAGTTCTTTTATGTTTCTACTTTTTAGAGGAATTTTCCAGCCAGTACAGCCCCAGCGTGCCCACACTCCATCGGGCCTTTTCCAGGGAGGTGGTGAGTGCAGGGGAGCTCTGTGGAAGGTGGTAAGGGTGGAGGTGGTTTCAGACTCTGTGTCATCTTCTACCTTCGTCCTCACTACCTTCCTGACCTTGGATGGCAGGTATCCCAGAGCCCTACTCTTTGTGGAGCACAACCTCTCTTCCAACAAAGCAGTGGGTTGGGGCCCCTTCACTGGAAACAGTGACCTCAGCCGGGTGGTGTGGGGAGCCCCCTCCCATCTGCTGTGCCCTCCCTCAGTGCCAGCCTGCCCTGGGCCTTGTGGCCATGGGCCTTGTATCCTGCCTGCAGGGCCTGGGCCTTCTAGTCGGGTCTGGTTGGCTTGGCTTTGTCCTACAATTGCTGCAGCTGCCCGCTCGACTTCTCTCCCTAGCACTTCCCCCCATGATATCTGGATTGTCTATGCCTCCCCAGCTTCTACCTGCTTTGCTGGCTGCTCTTACCTGCCTCCTCCCCAACCAGCCGTCCTCTGGGGGGCTGCCTCTCCCAGGGCCATGGCCTAAAGGGAACTCAGTCAAGTCACTTACATGCTAAGTCACTTCAGTCCTGTCCAACTCTTTGTGACCCCATGGACTGTAGCCCACCAGCCCCCTCTGTCCATGAGGTTCTCCAGGCAAGAATACTGGAGTGGTTTGCCTCGCCCTTCTTACAAACCCCCACAAAACAGAGGTACTTGGACTAGATAATTTTTAAGATTCCTTCCAAATCTCAGATTCAAAGTTCTGTGACCCAAGGTGGTTCCCCCAACCCCTCCCAGTCACGGTTGCATAATTTCTAGGTTTGAAGTCCAAACTCACTTCGTTGAAGTCTGCAGGATGTACATAGTCCTCTGGTGCGTTGGGGACAAGAGAGATACTACGATGAAGATTCTCACCTCCAGGACATGCATCTGGTTAGGGAAATGGTCACCAGCCGGTCCTGCTGGTAAAGAGCTGTGACTACAGGCTGTTCAGTCACGACACCTGTGAAAGCAGGGCACAGGCGGTTCTGTGGGGATGTTTTGTTGTGCAGGAGAGTAAATGCTCAGCTGAAGAGTGTTGCTAATTCTGACTGTCCGAGGCCATAGTCTCCCTTCCCGAAGAGCCCGACCTCCACAATCAGGGTCTCTCAGGATCCTGCTTCTAAGGAGTTCTCCTTCTAAGGAGAAAAGAATCTGCTGTGAAGAAGTAAGACAAGGCAGGCTGCGGCAGGTTCCCCTCCTCTAGAGAACTGTCAGAGACGTTTTCTGCAAAGGCCAGTGGAACTCATACCTGAAGGAATTATTCCTAATCCTACAATAGTAAGTCATATTAATAACCTTGACTGATTATGAAAAGGTCAAATAGTGTTTAAGAGTCAGGAAAGTATAGAGTATATTTTAGAGAGTTCTCTATCTCAAAATATTTAAAGTATTTATTTTTATTTTTAATTTTTTAGAGAATGTTTGGTGTATCTCTCTTCCTCTACCCCTAGTTTGAGAATGTGAACTTCTTTTTAGCTTGATATTGCCGGGGGCTGCCTCAGTTCTGGGTACAAGACAGGTGCTTAGGAAATGTTAGCTGGATGAGTGAATGAAGCAAAGAAGAAATGAAAGTTTTAGGGTGTGTGTTAGTCGCTAAGTTGTGTTTGACTCTTTGCAACCCCATGGAGTGTTGCCCACCAGGCTCCTCTGTCCATTGAATTCTCCAGGCAAGAATACTGCAGCCGGTTGCCATTCCCTTCTCTAGGGGATCTTTCCCACCCAGAGATAGAACCTGGGTCTCCTGCGTAGCATTCCAGGCAGATTATTTACCATCTGAGTCTCCAGGGATGAGTGAATGAAGCAAAGAATGAGTGAAGGCTTTAGGGTAGCTAATTGAAAAGTTTGGGTAATCTACTAGATAGTGAGGTAGAAAGAATAGCAAACTAGGAGTGGATAGGTCTGGGAGCTGATTTTGGCTGTGTGTTTTTGGCTATACATATTGCAAGTCATTTGCTTGCAGTGAACCACAAGGTTTAATCATATGCAAAAAGGGATGCTGGTTGCTTTTTCACAGGTCGATTATGTAGGTTAGACATAATAATGTTTTAATTATGTAGAAGTGGGTAAAACTTTGGTGGTGGTTTAGTCACTAAATTGTGTTTGACTCTTGTGACCCCATGGACTATAGCCTGCCAGGCTCCTCTGTCCATAGGATTCTCCAGGAAAGAATACTGGAGTGGTTTACCATTTCCTTCTCTGGGATCTTCCCAACCCAGGAATTGAACCCAGGTCTCCTGCCTTGCAGGCAGATTCTTTACCAACTGACGTACAAGGAAAGCCCAACAAAAACTTTAGGGGAGAAATAAAATAAAAATCTTACCATGTATCCTTTACCAAAATCTTACCATACATCTCTTATTAGCAGGTTAAGAAAATGTTCTGTAGGTCTTTTAATCAGCATTCTTTTGATTAACTCCGTAAACAATTTCCCTTGTGGCTCAGCTGGTAAATAATCTACCTGCAATGCGGGGAGACCTGGGTTTGATTCCTGCTTTGGGAAAATCCCCTGGAGAAGGGAAAGGCTACCCACTCCAGTATTCTGACCTGGAAAATTCCCCAGACTGTATAGTCCATGAGGTTGCAAAGAGTGAGACCCGTTTGAGTGACTTTCACTCACTCCAAATAACTGAAACTCTCCATTCCCTCTGTAAAATATTCTGATAATGCCTACACCACAGTGACAGTTCAGAGTTACTATACCTATACCTGCTACAACCGATTGAGTTGTAAGGTTGTCAATTGTGCTGATTACTATGTCTGTTTATTCTTTTATTCAACATAAACTTACTGATCATCTGCTCTGTGCTAAATGTTGTTTTAAGTCCTGGAGATATGGCAGTAACCAATGTTTATTGCATTCTGGTTGTATTTGGTTTTGTAATTATGTAATTTACTTAAATATTTCATTAACTGACTAATGAAAAGTAAGTGTGAAAGGAGAATTGGTGACTTTTATGAAAATTAAAAGTTATAGCAGACATCTGTCCTTTATGACTACACAAGATCTTTAAAATTTCTCTCTACATCTAAAATTTCCATTTCCCATGTCACCTAGGATTTATCAATCAGATGCCCCTGTAACTGAAGGACATGAGATTGGGTCATGGGACATCTATTTTGTATTGTGGTTTTAGGGTTGAGTTGGCTGTAGTGGCAGATTCCTTAGGAAATCATTTCTGTGATGTAATTCCAGAGAGTTTAGTTTGAGCCTACTTCTTCATCCCAAATTCTGTATGTTTCCAAATATTTCTTTATAAATTAATTTTCTTAGTGAATCAGCCATAATGAATCCTGTTGCAACAAAAAGCCCCAACCATCACAAACCCTCTGAAAATACTTTAAATTTCCCAAACAAGCACAAAAATTTTCAAGTTGGTTGTGGGCAAAATTACAGTACAAAATTGAAGGGACATTAAATAGCATTCGAAAGAGTTCACACTAAGATTGTTTCACAACTTTTCATATTAGTTTTGGCTCCACTTGAAAAAAAAAACTGAAGGGGAAACCAGCACTGTGGCATATTGGGGTGGTGCACATAACATGATGGGACTCCAGTCAGAAGACTCAAATGCAAGCACTTGACTCATCAGAAGATGGAATATGCATGCACAGTTGAAACCGATTGGTGTCATTTCAGGGGCTCTAAAGAGCTCCGGTACCAGAGTCCTTTATGTCTCAACACAGGGAAGAATTCAGCAAGAGCAAAGCAATAGATAGGTAAGAAGTGATTTGTTAGAACAGAATGCTTGTGAGGTTTACAATAAAGAATCTGCCTGCCAGTGCAGGAGACCCTGGTTCAATCTGTGGGTTGGGAGGATCCTCTGGAGAAGGGAATGGCAACCCAGTCCTGTATTCTTGCCTGGAGAATCCCATGGACAGGGGAGTCTGGCAGGCTATCATCCATGCAGTTGCAAAGAGTCGGACATGGCTGAAAGACTAACGCCTTCAGGCAAGTAATGCAGTGTCCGGAGAACTTACTGGGCTGTAGTTTTATAATCAAAGGAAAAGTGGGGAGGGAGAAGAGTTTTCTTGTCTTTCTTGAGTAGACGTCATGCTTCCATCATCAGCTTCTCCTCCAGGTTGAGCAAGGGAGTTTTCTTGTCCCTACAATGTTCAAGCTAGATCCACATTGCTGTTTTCGTGTGCAGAGAGTGTGTACTAACTTACGGAGCTCACTGGGCAGGATGTGGGTCTCATGCTACCATTGTTTTGTTGTTTGGCACATGTCTCGTGATTCTGCTGCAAGGTTTTGTTGCTAAGCAAGCCTGCTTGGCTTTGTGGTTAAGCCAACCTGCTTTCTTGAGTAATCATTAACTTACAGGGGTCGCCTATATTTTTTCTACTTAATCCCTAGTGCTGCTGCTGCTAAGTCGCTTCTGCTGCTGCTGCGTCGCTTCAGTCGTGTCCGACTCTGTGCGACCCCATAGACGGCAGCCCACCAGGCTCCCCCGTCCCTGGGATTCTCCAGGCAAGAACACTGGAGTGGGTTGCCATTTCCTTCTCCATTGTGTGAAAGTAGTCGCTCAGTCGTGTCCGACTCTTTGCGACCCCGTGGACTGTAACCTACTAAGGTTCTCCGTCCGTGGGATTCTCCAGGCAAGAATACTGGAGTGGATTGCCATTTCCTTCTCCAGGGGATCTTCCCGACCCAGGGATCGAACCCGGGTCTCCTGCATTGGAGGCAGATGCTTTAACCTCTGAGCCACAGGGGTCGCCTATATTTTTTCTACTTAATCCCTAGTGCTGCTGCTGCTAAGTCGCTTCAGTCGTGTCCAAATCTGTGCGACCCCATAGACGGCAGCTCACCGTCCCTGGGATTCTCCAGGCAAGAACACTGGAGTGGGTTGCCATTTCCTTCTCCAGTGCATGAAAGTGAAAATTGAAAGTGAAGTCCCTCAGTCGTGTCCGACTCTTAGCGATCCCATGGACTGCAGCCCACCAGGCTCCTCCATCCATGGGATTTTCCAGGCAAGAGTACTGGAGTGGGGTGCCGTTGCCTTCTCCAATCCCTAGTGGGGTCAACTATTTAATCACCTCCTTTGTCCCTTCACTCTGTTCCTATCACATTGATACGTTTTTATTTGAAATAAAATATTTAAATTTTTTTTTATGATTTTCAACTTTAATCATTTTGATTAGCCAAGCTTGTGTCAGCCCTGCCTTTTGCCAGTTGAAGAGACTTTCCTATACGACCTGTTTGAGGCCTCTGAGCTTGGAAGGCTGTCCAAGGAGGAGCCTCCTCCTCACCACTTCACTGGCTTCTCTAGGCCTCTTCCTCTCAATGGTTCTGGGGGCTTGGCTCACCTATCTCTGTGAGCAAAGTCCTTTTAAACTCCAAGATGCCTTTTCAGGTCTGGTATGTCTGATAGCACCAAGCAAAGCCTCTCTGGTTGGAGTCTGAGAGAGCAGTTACTGTGAATTCAGGTCACCTGTAGCCGGGGTGTCATTGTGCATTGTAGCCACAGCTGTCTGGTGTCATAGCTAAGGCCAGTAGCCATGATTATGGTCAACACTCACTGTCCTCTAATACTTACGTGAATTTCTTATTTCCTCACATCTTGTCCTTCTGTTCTTTCCTCTGCTTTCTCTGTCCTTCTCTCCTTTCCTCTTTTCTCCCTCTCTTCCATTTTTTCCCCTTAATACCTCCTCACTCACCTCCCTCCTTGCATCCTGCTTTCAATCTCTCCAGCCCTCCACCTCTCTGTTTACACACTTCTTTTTCCAGGCCAACAAGACTGAGATCCTGGTAAGATATGAAACAACTTCCCTTCATGGAATACAAAGGTGCAATTTCTGTGGTGATCCTAGCTAAATGGTGTTTCTGGCTGCCCTGCATTGAAGGGCAGCAACCAATACATCATTTCTTCATTCAGAACACTTAGTAATTGCAGTCCCACCTGTATGACCCCAAGAACTTTGCAGAAGACTACATGTCCTGTTTCTGAGATATTAACACTGTCTTTATCAATAACCTCAGATATGCAGATGACACCACCCTTATGGCAGAAAGTGAAAAGGAACTAAAAAGCCTCTTGATGAAAGTGAAAGTGGAGAGTGAAAAAGTTGGCCTAAAGCTCAACATTCAGAAAACGAAGATCATGGCATCCAGTCCCATCACTTCATGGGAAATAGATAGGGAAACAGTGGAAACAGTGTCAGACTTTATTTTTGGGGGCTCCAAAATCACTGCAAATGGTGATTGCAGCCATGAAATTCAAAGATGCTTACTCCTTGGAAGAAAAGTTATGACCAACCTAGATAGCATATTCAAAAGCAGAGACATTACTTTGCCAACTAAGGTCCATCTAGTCAAGGCTATGGTTTTTCCTGTGGTCATGTATGGATGTGAGAGTTGGACTGTGAAGAAGGCTGAGCACCGAAGAATTGATGCTTTTGAACTGTGGTGTTGGAGAAGACTCTTGAGAGTCCCTTGGACTGCAAGGAGATCCAACCAGTCCATTCTGAAGGAGATCAGCCCTGGGATTTCTTTGGAAGGAATGATGCTAAAGCTGAAA
>SJYT01038108.1:384439-488338 GCA_006410635.1 Cephalophus harveyi | reverse complement strand
CTGATGCTGGGAGGGATTGGGGGCAGGAGGAGAAGGGGACGACAGAGGATGAGATGGCTGGATGGCATCACTGACTCGATGGATGTGAGTCTGGGTGAACTCCAGGAGTTGGTGATGGACAGGGACGCCTGGCGTGCTGCAATTCATGGGGTCGCAAAGAGTCAGACATGACTGAGCAACTGAACTGACTGAATTGACATGCTCAGTAAATCTTTAATCCAATTTTCTGTTGATTGGTGGGGCTGTGTTCCCTCCCTGTTTTTTACCTGGGGCCAAACCATGGTGATGGCAACCCACTCCAGTATTCCTGCCTGGAGAATCCCATGGACAGAGGAGCCCGGTGGGCTACAGTCCACGGGGTCGCAAACAGTTGGACACTACTGAGCGACTTCACTTTCACTTTCAAACTATGGTGAAAGCAATGAAGATAATGGTGACCTCTTTCAAAAGGTCCCATGCTACACTCAGTGCCCCCAGCCCTGAAGCAGGCCACCAGGGACCCAGACCTCTGCTGGAGACTCCTGTACACTTACATGCAAGTCTGGGTCAGTCTCTTGTGGAGTCACTGTTCTTTTCTCCTTAGATGCTTAATAAAATATGTATGAAGTTATTTTCAATACATTATTTAATAACTTCTATTTAAGGACTTAGATTTATTCTTGATTTAATTGTAAGAGAAAAATTATTTTTTCTTGCAGATGAATGTAAATGATTATTCTTACTTATAAATATACCATAGCACTTCTAGAAAAAATATAGTCATATAACTCTGTGGGACTTGGTATGATTATCATCCCATGAAGAATCAAACTTTCTCCTCTTTAAATAGACTGCAGTTTTTTAAATATTATATTTTATAAATTAGGTTGCAAGTTATGATGAAATTGAAGCTCACTGACTATAACTTGTTTAAAAAAATCTATATAAGATTTCAAAGAAGAAGCCAACATGCACTGGTGTCAGACTGGAGAACTGTTTCTGAGAAGGACATACTCAAAATGATAAAGAAAAGAATGTGTAGGCCTTTAAGGCTGATGAGAAGTAAGAACTTCACTTTCTGGGATTGCTTGAAGTAGATATAATCAAGGCATGCTTATGAAATGCTAAAGAGAACTACATTTACTACAAGAAAATGTTGCGTTAAAGTTGATAGGCAGTGTGTGGTTCTATTTCTCTCTATATCTGCAGTAACATTCTACAGTCAAGCTAATATTCACAATGATGACATGGATACTGTAAAATTTTCAGCCATCACAGATAGAATGAATTATATTTAGTGAATCACACTTACAAAGTATAATGGTACAGGTTGCATATATTTTCCATTATAAATTTTTAAAGCTTTCTAAAATTTTAATTTAAAAATATTTTTAATAAAATAAATTTTTAAATTTGTCTGAGAATATTTGATTAATTCATTGTGTTAACCAACAATTTTTGTTCAATAGAACTTTCACTCAACGGTGACATTAACAGTTAAGAAACTTGAAACCTAAAATTTTAAAATGCATATGCCTCAGTGTTCATTGAAGCTACCAAAAACCTGCACCTGTATAAATTTTCACCTAAGTAAGCATTTTTTTGAATCCTGAGTAAAGGCATTTCCTTGGAGAGTATATATACCCTTAATAGAGATAAAGAACAAATGTGAACAGATCTAACAGTCACTGTTATTTGATTATTCTTTAAATGTGATCGTGTTACAGACAATCCACAATTTAAAAAATAAATATATTTTTACTATCAATATACTCAATAAAAAAGGCTGGAAAGTTTTAAAAAAGTAGAAAGAAGGACCTAAGCTAAAAATACAATGCTCAGAAATAGCCATTTTTAATTTTATAGTGTATTTCCTTCTCAGCTTTTGACTCTATGTATTTTCTCTAATAAGTAAAAGCATACTTCATTTCTGAGGTGATGCTAGTGGTACAGAATCTGCCTGCCAATGCAGGAGATGCAAGAAACGTGGATTCAATACCTGAGTTGGGAAGATCCCTTGGAGTACACACATAAACATATGCAGATTATTTCTAAATAATTTTCAGTGTTTGTTTTTATTAAAGTAATATATAACATTGGAAAGTATTAAAAATAAAACGGCTAAAATCATCACGAACATATTCACTTTAAGTGCTACTATTATGTTGGTGTGTATTATTGATATTTTTATATTCCTATATCTGTCTCTTATACACATCTAGATTTGCTTTTGAACTGTGGTGTTGGAGAAGACTCTTGAGAGTCCCTTGGACTGCAAGGAGATCCAACCAGTCCATTCTGAAGGAGATCAGCCCTGGGATTTCTTTGGAAGGAATGATGCTAAAGCTGAAACTCCAGTACTTTAGCCACCTCATGCGAAGAGTTGACTCATTGGAAAAGACTCTGATGCTGGGAGGGGTTGGGGGCAGGAGGAGAAGGGGACGACCGAGGATGAGATGGCTGGATGGCATCACTGACTCGATGGACGTGAGTCTGAGTTACCTCTGGGAGTTGGTGATGGACAGGGAGGCCTGGCGTGCTGTGATTCATGGGGTCGCAAAGAGTCGGACATGACTGAGTGACTGAACTGAACTGATGCAGTCTTTTATGGTATCACAGAAAAAAGATTTTAATACAGGACATTTTTAAACAAGACATCAACTTTTGATATGAGAAAATAAAAATACTGTTGATGAGTTTTTAGGCACTCAGGTCTAGTTTTAGTATGTCAGTTTTAATTTGACTTTTTAAAAGATTATTATAGAAACTGAATGTCATAAGCCTTTAAAATATGCAAATCATTTGAAATTCTAGAAAACAGCTAATATTTTAGGCAAAATAAAATAATGACTAAGTTGTACCTTTTTAAAGTAATTTATTACTCATTTAACCAAGTTACCACTAGTACAGGCACCAGACTGGCACTCAGTGAACATTTATTTACTAATGTAGATCATCTCTGAGATAGTGAAATTTAGCTTTTCTGGCTAGTGTTAAAATTACCCAACCTATTTTGAAAATTGAACTATAGCCATAACATACCTGAAAGGCATGCCAGAGGCACTGAATGCATGCCATCTCATTTCTAAATATATACATATATTTAGCACTCTTTATGCATTTTAACAGCCTCCAATTTTATCTAATTCCCTACATATTTTCATCAAATATTTCTTAAGCTCTGCTATGTGCTAGATCTTGGAGATGAGAGAAATCTAAGATAAAACTGGATTCTGTTTTGGAAGAGCTTCTAATTTTACTGTGAAGATTGAATGTGAAGAGATGAATTAAATGCACAGTTCAAGTGAGTGCCACAGAGGTGTGAAAAAGCAAGATTTCCTGGAGAAAGTGGGTGTTGATGGAGGCCCTGGGCTGGGCTTAGAGGGAGGTGAAAAGTTCAAGTACTAAAGTAAAAGCTTGAAAACCAGTACCATAGTCAATGAAAAGACATTAAGAATTTTTAAGCCCATCCTTTGAGTAGTAACATACCAAGATGCACCTCCCAGCCCTGCTACCAAAAGGTGGCCAGCCAATGGCCCTTTTCCATTCTCTTAAGTCTTTACAACCTACACTTGACTATTTTTACCAACAGACTTGGCATTTCAAGGCAGCTGATAATCTAAAAGTCAGTCATATTTGGTTTTGCATTGTGCTGCCTCATCACATCAGTGGCAGATTAACCTTCGCAATTGTGTTTTGCTTGTCTAATGTTGAACTTAATTTTCATTCCTTGAGCATACAATGGCTGGACAGCAGGGGAGGAGCTGGAGGGTAAGAAATGAAGAGGGAAGGGTTGTTACCATCAACCGTGGTCAGTTTACAGGTAGTAGTAGTCTGCCCAAAATAATGTAAGTGGCACCCTTTAAATTTCATGAGTATAAGGTTTATATCTCTTACCTCTGTCCTGCATATGCTTATTTCTGGTGGTTTCTTATCCCATGGAAGCTAGCATTTAATAATGTCACTGGTCAGAGGAAACCTTAGGCAGTGTTGTGAGTAAATATTTATCTTTATACAGTGTGAATAATGACTTCATTCTAGACTATTAGTAGGTATGAAGTAAAACCATGGAGGCATTCTCTGAAAGATTTTTTTGAATAGGTGTTACCCTCTTATGGTCTTAATTCAAGTGTATGTCTATTAGTATAGCTATAGGTTGTATAAAAAGATATAAAAGGGAAGAATTTCCCTTTTACCATTGTCAACCATGACACAATTCCCATGGCCCCACAGACAAATAGGGGCTTCCCTGGTGGCTCAGAGGTTAAAGCGTCTGCCTCCAATGCGGGAGACCCGGGTTCGATCCCTGGGTCGGGAAGATCCCCTGGAGAAGGAAATGGCAATCCACTCCAGTATTCTTGCCTGGAGAATCCCACGGACGGAGAAGCCTAGTAGGTTACAGTCCACGGGGTCGCAAAGAGTCGGACACGACTGAGCGACTTCACCTTCACAGACAAATAACCACTGCTCTTGTGTGTCCTCCTCCTTCTAAACAAGTACTCATAGGAAGTCTTTTTGTTCAGGGTGGGGAAGCTTCTTAGTGATGTCAGCAGCCTTGCGCTTCCTTGATGGTTGTCTAGAAAGGAAGTTTCTGGAACTCTTAGAACTCCAATCTGACCTGAGTTATGGAGAACTGCTGGCCTCAAAATCAGTACAAAACAAGTCAACAAGTTACATCTGTTTACAGGGTTTTATGTCATAGAAGCTACAGATCACAGAATTGAGGGAGCTGTGAACTTACATGAGAAAATTACCTTTTTCTTTTTTTCTAACCTCTGTCTGAAATTAAACATTTTCTTTAAAGAATCTGCCTGCAATGTGCGAGAGACCTGGGTTCAATCCCTGGGTTGGGAAGATCCCCTGGAGAAGGGAAAGGCTAGCCACTCCAGTATTCTGGCCTGGAGAATTCCATGGACTCTGTAGTCCATGGGGTCACAAAGAGTCGGATATGACTGAGTGACTTTCAATTTTCAGTTTTAAAATTTTGAATATGGGGAAAACTACAGCAGAATTGGCAGGATGTGTGATTTTGTCACTGAAGAAGTCACAGGTATAGCCACGTCATATTACAGACATTGTAACTATTCTACATCATTTGCACTTATCATTATGTTGAAATTATAAATTTATTAGACCCTCTGCTAGTGTTCTAAATTTCATAGCCAGGATTTGTCTTAATTAGGCGTGGTAAGACACATGGTGGAGTAGGAAATGTCAACCCACTCCAGTATTCTTGCCTGGAGAATCCCATGGACAGAGGAGCCTGGCTGGCTACAGTCCATGGGGTTGCAAAGAGTTGGATGAGACTGAAGTGACTTAGCATGCACAGACGTGTGCACGCACAAGACACATAGACATGGAAATAATCATATAGAAATGAACTTATACTCACAGATCTCTAGAAATAGAAGGAATGCCATACCACTCAGGGCCACATGAGGAAAGAGTTGGGTTGATAAGGAGGCAGAAGGGAAGAAGGGAAGAGCATGGCCCAGAGCATTTACTGATATATTCAAGTAAAGGAAGCTGTTACCGAATCAGGTCCAGTGCTTGCCACTCAAAAATCAATGTGAGAGACAGAGAGACACAAATATTGGTAGAAAGGCAAGTCACTTTTAATCAGAATGCTGGCAATCTGGAGAGATGGTCTACTCAGTGTTCCCCAAAAACCACCTCTGAAGATTCTACTCAGCTATACATGTTTTAAAGGGAAAAGGGGAAATAATTTCAGTTTAATCTCTGGGGGTCAAAGTCATGGCCATTCCCACTGTGGGCAGGCTTGTCAGCTCCTAGTGATCTTTCTTCAGATACTCTATTGTGCAAACAACGTGCTTGAGATTACAGAAGGGGAAGCTGGGGTTGAGATCTGGTCATCTGTTACTTACTTACTCATCATTTCTACTTCTCGATCTATGAAAAAACCAACAGATTAGGCAGGGTATTGTGTGATCCAAAGATTGGAAAAATATGCTAGGGCCAGAGATGAATAGAGGGGTGGGGTGGGGGTGCCTGGTTTAAGGGGCTTCCTACAGAGAGCTCTTTCCTGCCAGAAGCTGCTGACAGGGCATCAGAGGTATGCTGAATGAGCTTGGGACTTGACAGTTTGAATAATTCCATCAAACTCTGGGTTCCTAGTGACCCTGTACCTGGCCCTGAAGTGATTTTCGATATGGGGGAATATGATTTTTGAAATGGGCTTGGTGTGTGAAAATTTGTTCAAGCAAATAGTTGTAGTGTGGGCTCTAGATGGTTGGCTTGTATATCAAAGTTGTGTGTGCAGGCAAGTCTTTGCTATCTTTAGGAACTGGCTAACCCTGGGAGGGGCAGTCCCTCTAAGTTGAAGGCTCCAAATGTCTGAGTATCAAAAATACAGAAATGAAAAATACTCAAAAATATTTATATGTTGTGTTAATAATGAAGCACAGGTACTACATAATTCCAGTTGTGCTTTTAAAAATATTTCAATTACTAAATTTCAATCTAGTTAGATTTCTTTGTAACCCTGTGTATTTTATTTCCTTATTTATGAAATTTACTGTTCTGAGAAGGACTGTGGTCTTCACTAGACTACCAAATGGTCCATGGCCAAAGATATGAAGCTCTGAAGAGAGATTCAGTTTCTTGCCTTCTTTACTTAACTCTCCTGCATTTTACATCTGTCTTTCTTGTGGACTGAAGTTTGGCAAAACTTAGCACCAGAATAAATACTATAAGACATACTGCCCTAGCCCCACTACAAGTACCCACATCTTCACCTGTTCTTACATCTGACCTTTCTACACCTGACCTTGTGCTGAATGGAGGAGATATTCATAATGACTATAATTTATTGAACGTTCACACATGCCTCACGCAATTCTATATATTTTTAAGGTTTCATCTTATTTGATCCTCATATCTTTCCTATGAAATAGATGCCATTATTTTCACCCTCATTTTACAGGTAGGGAGACTGAGGCATGGAGGGCTTATAACCTGCTCAATGTCACCAAGTGGCGGCGGAGCAGTACTGCAGTTGGGCAGTGTGGCTCCAAGTCCCACTTCCTCAACAGTGCTACTACGTATTCACTATGCTTGAGCTATAAGATTGGGACCTGTTTTCTGAGTATGTATACCAGAAAGAATGCATTTTCTCTTAACAAGACTTCAAGTGATTAACTGTCTAAACTTACAAAAGCTTAGAAGCCAATCTGAATGCAAACATCAGTTCAGTTCAGTTTAGTCACTCAGTCGTGTCTGACTCTTTGAGACCCCATGGACTGCAGCACACCAGGCCTCCCTGTCCATCACCAACTCCCAGAGTTTACTCAAACTCATGTCCATTGAGTCGGTGATGCCATCCAACCACCTCATCTTCTGTCATCCCCTTCTCCTCCCACCTTCAAACTTTCCCAGCAACAGGATCTTTTCAAATAATTTCGTTCTTCGCATCAGATGGCCAAAGTATTGGAGCTTCTGTTTTAGCATCAGTCCTTCCAATGAATATTCAGGAATGATTTCCTTTCAGATGGACTGGTTGGATCTCCTTGCAGTCCAGAGGACTCTCAACAGTCTTCTCCAACACCACAGTTCAAAAGCATCAATTCTTTGGGACTCAGCTTTCTTTATAGTCCAACTCTCATATCCATACATGACTACTGGAAATACCATAGCTTTGACTTGACAGACATTTGTTGGCAAAGTAATGTCTCTGCTTTTTAATATGCTATCTAGGTCGGTCATAACTTTCCTTCCAAGGAATAAGCGTCTTTTAATATCATAGCTGCAGTCACCATCTGCAGTGATTTTGGAGCCCCCCAAAATAAAGTCTGTCACTGTTTCCACTGTTTTCCCGTCTATTTGCCATGAAGTGATGGGACCAGATACCATGATCTTCGTTTTCTGAATGTTGAGCTTTAAGCCAACTTTTTCACTCTCCTCTTTCACTTTCATCAAGAGGCTCTTTAGTTCTTTGCTTTCTGCCATAAAGGTGGTGTCATCTGCATATCTTAATGAAAACTGACCTTTTCCAGTCCTGTGGCCACTGCTGAGTTTTCCAAATTTGCTGGCATATTGAGTGCAGCACTTTCGCAGCATCATCTTCCAGGATTTGAAATAGCTCAACTGAAATTCCATCACCTCCACTAGCTTTGTCCATAGTGATGCATCCTAAGGCCCACTTGACTTCACATTCCAGGATGTCTGGCTCTAGGTGAGTGATCACACCATCGTGATTATATGGGCCATGAAGATCTTTTCTGTACAGTTCTTCTGTGTATTCTTGCCACCTCTTCTTAGTATCTTCTGCTTCTGTTAGGTCCATACCATTTCTGTCCTTTATCGAGCCCATCCTTGCATGAAATGTTCCCTTGGTATCTCTAATTTTCTTGAAGAGATCTCTAGTCTTTTCCATTCTGTTGTTTTCCCCTATTTCTTTGCACTTATCACTGAGGAAGGCTTTCTTATCTCTCCTTGCTATTCTTTGGAACTCTGCATTCAAATGGTTATATCTTTCCTTTTCTCCTTTGCTTTTCCCTTCTCTTCATTTCACAGCTATTTGTAAGGCCTCCTCAGACAGCCATTTTGCTTTTTTGCATTTCTTTTCCTTGGGGATGTTCTTGATCCCTGTCTCCTGTACCATATGCAATGTGGGAATACTTGATTTTGCGGTTCAGAAGGCTCTATGATAAATATTCAAGTAGTTTAGGAAAAAAAAATCTAGAAATGAATTCAACATGTGATTAAACTATTTTTATCAAAAAATAATTGGCAGGTTAAATTCATGCAAGTGTAATTTCTTTGAAACTTACCTTTGGTAAAGGGCCATAAAATCTCAAAGTAACTGAGTCATACCAAAGGCTTGTTCCTGGTTGCTCTGCCAGAGCTATGATCACTACTGGCTTTTTTTTTTTTGTTGCTGTTGTTACCATAAAAAAGAAACTTAGATCAGGTTAGACTTCTTGCTTCCTCACCGTCTTGCCTTTTACAATACTGGTATGTGTAAATCAGGTGTTAACAAAGAAGGAAGTGGCCATATCTTCCTTCAGGTTCAGATACATGGCCATATCTTCCTTCAAGTTCAGCTACATGGCCATATCTTACTTCAGGTTCAGCTACATGAGATTGAAACCCAAAATAACTGTGCATTAAATATAAGAGAGTCTTATTTTCTCTTGTCATCCTAGAGAGGCTTTAGAAGGACATCTTCATTATAATTGAAGCATCACTAGGGCAGCATACCCTAAGCTCAATTGCCTTGTGAGACAAATAAATCTCCTGGACACTATATCTGCAAGCCCAAATATATAGTGTGATGATAGCACATATCACAAGGTGTTAAAGTGTTTGCCCTCCCAGATGACGCCTCATGTTAATAGGGTCTTATGAATACAAGCACTCAACTCAGAGATCTGCCTTCAGGGGTGGTGACTTTGGATACTGTGTGTCAGTGGGAGGTTTGGGGATTGCATAGCTTTTGGGGTTAACCTTCAGATTATACCACAGAGGCAACTGCATAGTCTTTCTGAATATAAAGCTGTTTTTGTATATTCAGTTACAACAGAAACTATACTAAAACAAGCCTCATTTTGGTAAGCCTGGGCTATTAAGTTTTATTAAACTACATTTTATAAAATATTGTTTTAAAAAGGAAATGCATATGTGTCTTTGAAAGTCTTTGGAATCTTTGCAAATGTATCATGCATTCATTTGAGTCACTGGTTCATTTTCCCACTTTTCTGATTTGCAAAAAATAATTTTATTGATTTTTTTCCAGCAGGTGGAAATCATAACAGCATCATGCATGCAGGAAGCAGTTGCTAAGCAACCATTTTCAGTGTGTTAAAAAAAAGTCCAAACAAACCTTTCTTTCAAATGTCTGTAGCATGTGAAAAATTAGATAACTCTCCATCCAACTTTAAATGAACTCATACAACTTATAAAAATTACATCATCCTTTTCTGTTTCCTACTCTCGTAACTTTCATCAACAATGCCACAATCTTCAAAGATGTAGTTTTAGATCTGGGTCAAGCTAACCATGGAACACAGCAAATACAGTTAGAATCACTGTTCCACTCTCAATTATGGCTTTACCAATCTGACATTCAAAGACATGAGGATTCTTGTAATTTATTTTTGATGTCCTTTGTGTTAAAATTATGTTAGCTCAAGTCTTGGGTGCTCCAGGAAAGTGAATCCTTGTGGGCACTGGATTGTAATTAAACATCAACACTAGCTCCCTCACCTCCCAAAATAAGTCAAGTGACCTGGTATAAAAGAAGTATTTTCAGGAATTTGGAAATACTCCTCTTCCCAGCACTAAGAGCAATTACATCATTTGGGGCATTTACATACATATTTATTAAACCTGCTGTTGTATAAAGGCTGGAGGATGGTTTCATAGAAGCATAGGGTACTTTCAAGCAAACGGAGAGTTGAATGGCTCCATCTGGCCAGTATAGTTAATTTCAAGACTCACCAAGTCTCAAAACTTCCCAGAGGAAAGAAGGAAGAATATTTTGGTATCTGAGACGTGCTCCCCCAACATGGCTTCCTAGAGGCAATTGGGAGTGACCCCTGGAAGCTGGAGCAGATCCAGGGGCTAAGGGGCATGTGTCTGATATGAGTGGAAGTGTTAGGGGTGTTGGAAACTTACCTCTAACTATATTGTTGTTTAGTCGCTAACTTATATCTGACTTTTTGCAAACCCATGGACTGTAGCCCACCAGGCTTCTCTGTACATGGGATTTCCCGGACAAGAATACAGGAGTGGGTCACAATTTCTTCTACAAGGGATCTTCCTGACCCAGGGATTGAACCCACATCTCCTGCATTGGCAGGCAGGTTCTTTACCACTGAGCCACCAGGGAAAAATTCTGTAGGAAGGGAGCTTAGGATTTGCTAGTCTGGCTGGTGGTCTTGCACGTGCAGGCTGCTTCTGATCAGACTGGGAAGTGGCAGAGTTTGCCTTTAAACCCTGTTTATTTCCTCTGCTGTGTCCCCTTCTCAAGTATCTTCACCTGACATGGTAGTTACCTAAAACCCTAGCACAGATGTCTCTTGCCTTCAAAACATATGAATCCACTGGATTCAGCTAGTGAGAAATTCTCGTATTTCTATAGCTCTTTTTGAGTTCACATTCCTTGTCTCATTTGCTTTCCAAGGTAGCTGTAGCAACAAGCCAAGGCAGAATGCTTTGTTTATATTTTCCAGTAAGGAAAACCACCTACTTGGAGCTGTAATTGGAACCCAGGACTTCCTACTTTGACTTTAGGGCTCTTGCCACAAGTTGTAATTCACAGTTTCACTGATTTATGTCTCATTTGGGCTCTGCTAGGGGCTTCCCTGGTGGCTCAGATGGTAAAGAACCCACCTACAATGCGGGAGATACAGGTTCAATCCCTGGGTTAGGAAGATCCCCTGGAAAAAGAATGACAACCCACTCCAGTATTCTTGCCTGGGAAATCCCATGGGCAGAAAAGTCTGGCTACAGTCTGTGTGGTCACAAAGAGTCTGAAACAACTGAGTGACTAACACTTTCATTTCACTGGGCTCTGCTAAGTGTGTGATTAGTGAGTGAGTGAGTGAGTGATAGTCACTCGGTCATGTCCGACTCTGCCATCCCATGGACAGTAGCCCACCAGGCTCCTCTGTCCATGGGATTTCCCAGGCAAGAATGCTGGAGTGGGTTGTCATTTCCTTCTCCAAAGTGCATGATTAATGTATACATAAAAATAAATCAAGTACCCACAGTAGCATAAAGTGCTGTTCTCTGCAGGCAACATTTGACTCTCAATCCTGGAATATAATGCCATACTTTAACAAAAAGGTGAGGATTTAAGGTGTCATGAATTGTTTGTTAAGATGGAAGATGGTATTTCCAGGCACAATTCTTGAATTAATTCATAAGTCAATACTAATTTAGTTACTACCATGTGACAGGCCCTGGCATTACAACTGAAAACAGACAGACATGATCCCTACTCTCCTGGGTCTCTCCTGGGTCTCACATCCCAGACAGCGCATTTGTATTCACAAAAATAGATACATGTAGTCTATATCTCAAGCTACTTCTGATGTGAAGGCCCAGGCAAGATTATTAGATCCTGGCCATGACAGAGGAAGAAGAGAAGGACAAGTTATAAAACTTAACTACACAGGATTCCAAACAATTTTTGAGTTACTATTCTTTTCAGAGAAGTTTCTCATCACCTGGAAGGACTGGAGTGGGCAAAAGGAGTCAGAAGGCTAGTGGATACTGGCAGTAAAATCCTTCATAGAACAGAAAACGGGCCTTTTTTTTTTTTTTTCATTCTGGGAATGTGCAAAGCCTCAGAGAGGTGGATGGATGCAGGGCATAGCTAAAGCGTGTTGACACTGTTGAGGGGACTGGCCGTGAGATGAGTCAGTCCTGCTTTGAGGCCCATGTGTAGACATAATCTGCCGTTTTTGGATCTTTGTTTAGCTTATTACCTTTCACTGCGTCCTGTGAGCTTGAGTGGGGAGGCCCCAGATAGAAGGAATAGAGTGACAGTGAAGTTGAGGAAGTTTCTTGAAATCCTAAAATAGGGACCTGTGGAGAGCAGAGACTCCTATAGTACAGTCCTCCCATANTTTGTTTAGCTTATTACCTTTCACTGCGTCCTGTGAGCTTGAGTGGGGAGGCCCCAGATAGAAGGAATAGAGTGACAGTGAAGTTGAGGAAGTTTCTTGAAATCCTAAAATAGGGACCTGTGGAGAGCAGAGACTCCTATAGTACAGTCTTCCCATAGTATACACACTGTGCAAAATCACTAGGGATCAGTGGTTTTAAAACCTTCTCTCAGTTATACTTGTCATGTAAATTTTTATATTAAAAACTCAGTGGGTTATAATTGAGTTCCTCCTCTCCTATAACCACCACCAGGAAGCAATCTTAGAAACGGTTTCATTGGTCATAGGTGATTAGATACCAGTTTTGCAAAATCACTGTATTTTGAGCAGGAATGTAAGTGACTGACTTTTTCACTGCCTTTATGTGTATTCATTATTTCGTCCGTGAGATTAGTAATAGATCACTCTGCCTGTCTACTTAGGCTTCCCTTGTGGCTCAGCTGGTAAAGAATCTGCCTGGAGTGTGGGAGACCTGGGTTCAATCCCTGGGTTGCGAAGATCCCCTGGAGAAGGGAAAGGCTACCCACTCCAGTATTCTGGCCTGTCTACTTCCCATTCTTGCATGAAACAGTTTATTTTTAACACTGCAGATGGGTACTGTTGTAGCTAGTAGTTTGATTTGTCTTCTCATAATTGTTGACCACAACATTTATTGTGGAATATTCCACAACATTTATTCTCATTGGTTACTACTTTTTAAACAAAATAGTTTGACGTTATCTGTTAAAAACAAGTAAGACAAAAACCAAAAGACACCCCCTAAACTTAATTTAACAGAGACAACAGATCCAAATAGCTGATGTTACTCTTGTGTGGAATTTGGTCTCATTCTAGACCCAGCAAACTCTCCCAGTGATCCTGATGAGGATGATGGTGATTATGTTTTAGTGTCTGCCGCTTATTTTAGCACATACTCCTGTCACATGTTGCAAGGACTACACTGATCTCTTTCCTTGCATTATCTCATTGAGCCTTTTGAGTCCTCTGAGTCCTCATCTCTCCTAAAGGAGATGCTTTTGGTATTCCTTTTTTAGTTGAGCAAACTAAGCCTCAGATGGCTGAATACCTTGTCAAATAGCATCTAATTTGAAAATAAAGGTTGCAGGTGAGCTTCAATGATGCCAAAGCCCATATTCTTAATTACACCACAGCTCTAGCCAGTTGCCAGAATAAACATAAGGAATAAAGAATAAAGAGGGGCACTTGAGAGCCTTGGCGCCTTGCCTCATTCCCTCTCAGGATTCCTGACTCCAACTTAGATCACTTGGGCCCAGTTGTACTCTTTGGACTGGAAGGTCATTTGGGGGTCAGATTCTGGGGGTGTTTAGAGGAAGTACTGAAAGAGGAAGGGAATAGGCCCAAAGATTTTAGCCATCATCAAATGTCCTTCCTGGGTGGAATAGGGAGGATAGGATATGAAAACCCTAGCCTGTTTGTGACCATCTAGTGTCAGGCCACCACATCTCAGCAACTCACTATTCCAGGTCAATAATTATGAGTAGATTGCTTCCCACCCATTTCTAGAACTGACCTACTGGGTATTCTCTAGAGACTCAATCCTAGAAGGAAGGTAAGTTTCTTTCAGCAAGTGGTTAGTAAACTTTCTTGATACCCAAATACCTTTAGTATTATACACCATGACCCTCTTCCTTGGGAAAGATGCACAGCACACTTGCATACAACTCATTACTCACAATGTTAGGCATGCAGAGATCACTTTTAGCCCATCCACACTTCCACTGAAGGGTCAAGAAGCCCAGGTTAGGAAGTCATAGTAGGTTCAATGTCATAGATGACATGTTAGTATTTTTTTTTAAGATTACACAATAAGTTAGACAAATAAAGAAGGAAAGAAAGAAAAAAGGGTAAGGAGGAAAGAGGAAGGAAGGGAGGAAGGAAAGAAGGGAAAAGAAAGGAAAAAGAAAAATAGAAATAAAGAAGGGAAGAAAGAGAAAGAAGAAATCAAGTAACATGATGCCTCTTTTTTTCCAGCTAGAATGGTCACTTATGTACATAACTTTCGAGAGCTGTCTAACTGGACTAGTTCTAATGACTAGGGACACGTTCAATTTTAGCCAGTTGGCTATTCTGAAATGAGACCACAGCCAATGAGCTCTTAATGAGCATATTTTTCATGCTTTTCAATGCACTAAGCAAAAATTCGGTAACAAAATCTTCAGAGGATGAAAGCTGGGCATCCCTCGTGACTCTTGGCCTAATGTTCTTTCACTCTTCCAGGTCCTGGCTCTTTCTCTTTCCTTTCCTGTTTGAGCTTGACAGTACCAGTCTGAGTCAGCAATTGCCCTAGTTGGGGTGAGATGCCATGGTTGTCCTGGGAAGTGAGGCCAGGTTGTGAACCTCAGCTCCTCAGACGTCCTGTGAGAAGTGGCAGCCTGTCCCCAAAGCCTCTGCTGTGTATTCCTCATCAGCGTTCTCTCAGAGCCCAAGTTAAAAAAAAAAAAGAGCAGTGAAAGTGAAGTCATCCATCATTTTAGCACCATCTAATATTAGCTTTCCATTCCCAGTTAATTAAGGTGCAATGTTTTCCTTAGTCATTCTGCTAGGCAGGATTGTATTTAAATAACTTTTCTGGTCTCTCCTTATGCTTGTGGAAAGATTTGCTGCCTCCTTTGTAAGTTGGTCATTAGTAATTGGCCAGTTCTTTACATCTTTTTCTATATCAGAATATTCAAACTTTGTCTGTGTTTAAAGTCATTATTCTTGGAAGCCAGTAGGTGAACAAATATGGGTCATGATTAGTCTCACTAGTAATTAAGGAAATATGATAAAACCAGAAATGAGGTACCTTTTAGCACTCCCCTCACCATGAAATTAACCAACATCTCTATCTGTCTAAATCTGTATCTACCTGCCCATATCCTTGTATCAATGTACTTTTTAGTATGTGTACATACATGATTGCATTTGTATATATGTATTTCTAGGAGTAACTGATTGATTTAATATATCATAGTACATCCCAAAATGTAGTAGTTATTTAAAATGATGGCTGTGAAAGCTGACATTATGGAATAGTATATGATTTAAATCTAAATTTAAAATGTGTAAATGCTATGATTCCAACTGTGAATATGTATAATATACATTAGAGACTGGATACTTGTGTGTGTGTGAAATACAAAGGGAAATCAATCCTGAATATTCACTGGAAAGACTGATGCTGAAGCTGAAACTCCAATACTTCGGCTACCTGATGCGAAGACCTGACTCATTGGAAAAGACCCTGATGCTGAGAAAGATTGAGGGCAGGAGGAGAAGGGGATGGCAGATGAGATAGTTGGCATCACCTACTCAGTGAACATGAGTCTGAGCAAACTCCAGGAGACAGTGAAGGACAGGGAAGCCTGGCTTGCTGCAGTCCATGGGGTCTCAGAGAGTCAGGCAAGACTTAGTGACTGGACAGCAACAACAAGTGTGTGTGTGGCTGTATAGGCATGTACATAACTTTCGAGAGCTGTCTAACTGGACTAGTTCTAATGACTAGGGACACGTTCAATTTTAGCCAGTTGGCTATTTTGAAATGAGACCACAGCCAATGAGCTCTTAATGAGCATATTTTTCATGCTTTTCAACGCACTAAGCAAAAATTCGGTAACAAGATCTTCAGAGGATGAAAGCTGGGCATCCCTCGTGACTCCTGGCCTAATGTTCTTTCACTCTTCCAGGTCCTGGCTCTTTCTCTTTCCTTTCCTGTTTGAACTTGACAGTACCAGTCTGAGTCAGCAATTGCCCTAGTTGGGGTGAGATGCCATGGTTGTCCTGGGAAGTGAGGCCAGGTTGTGAACCTCAGCTCCTCAGACGTCCTGTGAGAAGTGGCAGCCTGTCCCCAAAGCCTCTGCTGTGTATTCCTCATCAGCGTTCTCTCAGAGCCCAAGTTAAAAAAAAAAAAAGAGCAGTGAAAGTGAAGTCATCCATCATTTTAGCACCATCTAATATTAGCTTTCCATTCCCAGTTAATTAAGGTGCAATGTTTTCCTTAGTCATTCTGCTAGGCAGGATTGTATTTAAATAACTTTTCTGGTCTCTCCTTATGCTTGTGGAAAGATTTGCTGCCTCCTTTGTAAGTTGGTCATTAGTAATTGGCCAGTTCTTTACATCTTTTTCTATATCAGAATATTCAAACTTTGTCTGTGTTTAAAGTCATTATTCTTGGAAGCCAGTAGGTGAACAAATATGGGTCATGATTAGTCTCACTAGTAATTAAGGAAATATGATAAAACCAGAAATGAGGTACCTTTTAGCACTCCCCTCACCATGAAATTAACCAACATCTCTATCTGTCTAAATCTGTATCTACCTGCCCATATCCTTGTATCAATGTACTTTTTAGTATGTGTACATACATGATTGCATTTGTATATATGTATTTCTAGGAGTAACTGATTGATTTAATATATCATAGTACATCCCAAAATGTAGTAGTTATTTAAAATGATGGCTGTGAAAGCTGACATTATGGAATAGTATATGATTTAAATCTAAATTAAAAATGTGTAAATGCTATGATTCCAACTGTGAATATGTATAATATACATTAGAGACTGGATACTTGTGTGTGTGTGAAATACAAAGGGAAATCAATCCTGAATATTCACTGGAAAGACTGATGCTGAAGCTGAAACTCCAATACTTCGGCTACCTGATGCGAAGACCTGACTCATTGGAAAAGACCCTGATGCTGAGAAAGATTGAGGGCAGGAGGAGAAGGGGATGGCAGATGAGATAGTTGGCATCACCTACTCAGTGAACATGAGTCTGAGCAAACTCCAGGAGACAGTGAAGGACAGGGAAGCCTGGCTTGCTGCAGTCCATGGGGTCTCAGAGAGTCAGGCAAGACTTAGTGACTGGACAGCAACAACAAGTGTGTGTGTGGCTGTATAGGCATTTGTGCACCAGAGACACTGGACGCTGTCTTATCCAAACACACCATTAGACAAGTGGTTAATGTCTGTGAACTTCATCTAGGGTGCTTGTTCACCACAAATTCCTGGACCCCATCCCAAGAATTCTTTTGAGTGGAGCCTGAAAATATGTATGTCTAACAAGTTTCCAGGTGATGCTGTTGTAGATTCAAGAATCATAGGGTCAGTTAGCATTGCTTGAAGCTGATAATTCTGGGCCCTGGCTGCACATCACTTGAGGGGACCTTTTAAAAAATACAAATGCCTTTGTTTCACTCCAGACAAATCAGAACCACTGGAACTGTGTCTCAGGGCCTAACAGGTTTTTAGAAGTTCTACAAATGATTATTATATGCAGTGAAAGTTGAGGGTCACTGATTTTAGACCAGTGGTTCTCAGTCTTAGGGTGCATTATAATCACTTGGAGGACTCGTTGGCATGGTTTGTTAAGCCCCACTCCCAAAGTTTCTGATTCAGTAGGTCTCTGGCCAGAGAACTTGCATTTCTAATGAGTTCTCTGGTTATGCTGATGCTGCTGGTCCAGGAACAAATGACTGAGAGATCCTGCTTTCAAGATTAGACTCTAATGTTCTGAGCTAGCAGACCGAACTGCAACACTTTCACTGGTTGTCACTGCAAATTGCAACATTTTTGGAAAACATTAGCAATATATATTAAGAATCATAAACACCTTTATGCCTATTGGTCTGGTAATTCACTTTGGGGAATTTATTCTGAGAAAATAGACTAGATATGGAAAACAGCTATAAGCTTGATATTCACAGAACTGATTTTTATAATTGTCAAATATTATTCAACTAAAAATGTCCAAGAGTAGGTGATTGGTTTAACAAGTGATGTATTATTATATGCAGTGAAAGTTGAGGGTCACTGATTTTAGACCAGTGGTTCTCAGTCTTAGGGTGCATTATAATCACTTGGAGGACTCGTTGGCATGGTTTGTTAAGCCCCACTCCCAAAGTTTCTGATTCAGTAGGTCTCTGGCCAGAGAACTTGCATTTCTAATGAGTTCTCTGGTTATGCTGATGCTGCTGGTCCAGGAACAAATGACTGAGAGATCCTGCTTTCAAGATTAGACTCTAATGTTCTGAGCTAGCAGACCGAACTGCAACACTTTCACTGGTTGTCACTGCAAATTGCAACATTTTTGGAAAACATTAGCAATATATATTAAGAATCATAAACACCTTTATGCCTATTGGTCTGGTAATTCACTTTGGGGAATTTATTCTGAGAAAATAGACTAGATATGGAAAACAGCTATAAGCTTGATATTCACAGAACTGATTTTTATAATTGTCAAATATTATTCAACTAAAAATGTCCAAGAGTAGGTGATTGGTTTAACAAGTGATGGCACATCCCCATAATGACATCCCCATAGTCATTAAAAACGAGAGCTGTGAAAGTTGGCAACATGGAAAAGTGTTATGATTTAAATCCTCATGAAAATGTATAAATGCTATTATTGCAACCATGAAAAAGTACACATAGAAAGAAAATACCAGAAGGAAATAAACCAAAACAATAAATGTCATATTAGGATGATGGGATTTTTTTTCCCTTTCATTTCCAAATTTTCTATGACTGTGTTTGTCAGTTTTATAACTGTAATTATAACTATACTACATATAAGATACATGCATTTTACATCAGATTACTCATTACCACTTCTTTCATGATAATGGAGTTTTATCTGGTTTGAAGTAAAATTTAAAAGAGTTCTGCATTTGCCTGCAGATCCTAATTGCAACTTTTCCCAAGTAACAGTGCTTGCTCTCTCTGCTACACCTCCTGTTCAGATACTTTCTGAG
The DNA here is from genome assembly GCA_006410635.1 of Cephalophus harveyi. Lineage (NCBI taxonomy): Eukaryota > Metazoa > Chordata > Mammalia > Artiodactyla > Bovidae > Cephalophus > Cephalophus harveyi. The sequence continues at coordinate 468,970 of SJYT01038108.1, read as the reverse complement.
TGATGTTAATTATCTCAGAGGTGACATAGAAAGAGCTTAAGGTTCCTATTAGGCAGAGTGCAGCCAAAGAAAGAGGCAGAAGGCCTGTTGATGTTTCGTTTTCATGATGAATGATAAAGCATTCAAATGAAACTGATCTCTATTCACTATGCTTGCAATATCTTAAGGATTTGTAAGAAGCTCCAAATATATTCTTTGGTTCTGTGCTGGTTCATCAGAGATGCTGAGAGTTATTTTCCTACATCATCATGTAAGACGATACAAAACAGATCAAATCCCCAGATCAAATCCCACAACTGGGAATATTATTTCAGGAGATTGCTCACTATAATTAAAATAAATCTAACTTAGATGGCCAGAGGCAATCTTGCTTTGCAGACCTTATTAAGACTAGATTACTTGTCATAAATATAAAGTCACATTTGATTATAGTTTTTAATTATGCTTTGTGGTTAAAGTAGCTCTCACAATTCTTTACTTAAAAAAGAAAATATTTCCAGTGTACACATAAGCACAGAGATGAGAACAAATACCTATTATTTCTACTCCAGAAAAAATACAAAAATTTGTTATAAATATTTCAGATCATTTTAGAGTAATAATCATTATGTTGTTGTTTTTAAGTTGCTCGGTCGTGTCCAACTCTTTGTGATCCCATAGAATGCAGCCAACCAGGATCCCTATACTTCACGATCTCCCGGAGCTTGCTCGAACTCAATGACCATTAAGTCAATGATGACATCCAACCATCTCATCCTCTGGTGTCCCCTTCTCCTGCCTTCAATCTTTCCCAGCATTAGGGTCTTTTCCAGTGAGTTAGCTTTTTGCATCAGGTGGCCAAAGTATTGGAGCTTCAAGTTCAGCATCAGTCCTTCCAATGAATATTCAGGACTGATTTCCTTTAGAACTGGCTGGTTGGATCTCCTTGCTGTCNCTCCTGCCTTCAATCTTTCCCAGCATTAGGGTCTTTTCCAGTGAGTTAGCTTTTTGCATCAGGTGGCCAAAGTATTGGAGCTTCAAGTTCAGCATCAGTCCTTCCAATGAATATTCAGGACTGATTTCCTTTAGAACTGGCTGGTTGGATCTCCTTGCTGTCTAAGGGACTCAAGAGTCTTCCCCAATACCACAGTTCAAAAGCATCAATTTTTCAGTGCTCAGCCTTCTTTATGGTCCAACTCTCACATCCATATGTGATTAATGGAAAAACATAGCTTTGCCTATATGAATTTTGTTGGCAAAGTAATGTCTCTGCTGTTTAATATGCCTTCTAGGTTTGTCATTGCTTTTCTTCCAAGGAGCAAGTGTCTTTTAATTTCATGGCTGTAGTCACAATCTGAAGTGATTTTGGAGACCCCCAAAATAAAGTCTCTCACTGTTTTCATTGTTTTCCCATCTATTTGCCAGGAAGTGATGGGACTGGATGCCACAATCTTTATTTTTTGACTGCTGAGTTTTAAGCCAATTTTTTCACTCTTTTCTTTGACCTTCATCAAGAGACTCTTTAGTTTCTCTTCAATTTTTGCCATAAGGGTGGCGTCATCTGCATATCTAAGGTTGTTGATATTTCTCCCAGCAATCTTGATTCCAGCTTGAGCTTCATCCAGTCCAGCATTTCTCATGATGTACTCTGTGTATAAGTTAAATAAGCAGGGTGACAATATGCAGCCTTGATATACTCCTTTCCCAATTTTGAACCAGCCCACTGTTCCATGTCCGGTTGTAACTAGTGCTTCTTGACCTGCATACAGGTTTCTCTGGAGGCAGGTAAGATGGTCTGGTATTTCTGTCTCTTGAAGAATTTTCCAGTTTGTTGTGATCCCCTCAGTCATAGGCTTTGGCATAGTCAATGAAGCAGAAGTAGATGTTTTCCTGGAATTCTCTTGCTTTTTCTGTGATCCAGTGGATGTTGGCAATTTGATCTCTGGTTCCTCTCCCTTTTCTATTATTTTATTTTATTTTTTTAATTTTATTTTTTACTTTATTTTACTTTACAATACCGTTTTGGTTTTGCCATACATTGACATGAATCCACCATGGGTGTATATTAGCTCCCACTGAAACGTGTATACTATCATGTAAGAACGAAGCACAAGCCTATGTTCGATACAGGATACAGGATGCTTGGGGCTGGTGCACGGGGATGATCCAGAGAGATGATATGGAGTGGGAGGTGGGAGGGGGATTCAGGATTGGGCGCTAATATACACCCTCTCCCTTTTCTAAATCCAGCTTGAACATCTGGAAGTTCATGGTTCAAGTATTGTTGAAGCCTGGCTTGGAGAATTTTGAGCATTACTTTACTAGCATGTGCTGCTGCTGCTGTTAAGTCGCTTCAGTCGTGTCCGACTCTGTGCTACCCCATAGACGGCAGCCCACCAGGCTCCCCCATCCCTGGGATTCTCCAGGCAAGAACACTGGAGTCGGTTGCCATTTCCTTCTCCAATGCATGAAAGTGAAAATTGAAAGTGAAGTCGCTCAGTTGTGTCTGACTCGTAGTGACCCCATGGACTGCAGCCCACCAGGCTCCTCCATCCATGGGATTTTCCAGGCAAGAGTACTGGAGGGGGTTGTCACTGCCTTCTCCACTAGCATGTGAGATGAGTGCAATTGTGCGGTAGTTTGAGCATTCTTTGGCATTGCCTTTCTTTGGGATTGGAATGAAAACTGACCTTTTCCAGTCCTGTGGCCACTGCTGGTTTTTCCAAAAGTGCTGGCATATTGAGTGCAGCACTGTGAAGTCGCTCAGTTGTGTCTGACTCGTAGTGACCCCATGGACTGCAGCCCACCAGGCTCCTCCATCCATGGGATTTTCCAGGCAAGAGTACTGGAGGGGGTTGTCACTGCCTTCTCCACTAGCATGTGAGATGAGTGCAATTGTGCGGTAGTTTGAGCATTCTTTGGCATTGCCTTTCTTTGGGATTGGAATGAAAACTGACCTTTTCCAGTCCTGTGGCCACTGCTGGTTTTTCCAAAAGTGCTGGCATATTGAGTGCAGCACTTTAGCAGCAGCATCTATAAAGATATGAAATAGCTCAACTGAAATTCCATCACCTCCACTAGCTTTGTTTATAGTGATGCATCCTAAGACCCACTTGACTTCACATTCCAGGATGTCTGGCTCTAGGTGAGTGATCACACCATCATAGTTATCTAGGTCATGAAGATCTTTTTTGTATAGTTCTTCTGTGTATTCTTGCCACCTCTTCTTAATATCTTCTGCTTCTGTTAGGTCCATACCATTTCTGTCCTTTATTGTGCCCATCTTTGCATGAAATGTTCCCTTGGCATCTCTAATTTTCTGGAGAAGATCTCTAGTTTTTACCATTCTACTGTTTTCCTCTATTTCTTTGCATTGTTCACTTAGGAAAGCTTTTTCATCTCTGCCTGCTATTCTTTGGAACTCTGAATTCAGATGGGTATATCTTTCCTTTTCTTCTTTGCCTTTCACTTTTCTTCTTTTCTCAGCTATTTGTAAGGCCTCCTTAGACAACCATTCTGCTTTTTTGCATTTCCTTTTCTTGGGGACCATATTGATCACTGCCTCCTGTACAATGTTATGAAACTCTTTCCATAGTTCTTCAGGCACTCTGTCTAGCAGATCTAATCCCTTGAACTGATTTGACACTTCTACTGTATAATTGTAAGGGATTTGATTTAGGTCATACCTGAATGGCCTGGTGATTTTCCCTAGTTTCTTCAATTTAAGTCTGAATTTGCAATAAGGAGTTCATGATCTGGGCCACAGTCAGCTCCAAGTCTCGTTTTTGCTGACTGTATAGAGCTTCTCCATCTTCTGGTGTAAAGAATATAATCAATCTTATGTTGGTATTGACCATCAATCTACAATAATTATTATAGATGCTTAAAATATATGTTTAATATATTATGAAAATTCCTGTTTTAGTTATCCTTTCTTTCTCTTGCCTTATAAAAGCAGGACACCTAAAGTTGTGGGTTGTATTATTTACCCATACTATTCCATATTTGTGCCCATATATTGCACAATGATATATTTATGATAATATGTATTTGATGTCTAAAAATCACAGCAAAGTATATTGTGTTATTTTTAAAATGTCCATTTTTAAATATTAGCCATTAAAAAAATTATGTGTTTATTTATTTTGGTCACACTGAGCAGTATGTGGGATCTTTATTTCCTGACCAAAGATTGAACCTTGCCTCCTGCATTGGAAGTTCTGCATCTTAATCACTGGACCACCACGGAATCCCCCTGATTAGCCATGCTTTTAAAATCTGTGTTGATGCACACAGGGCACTCATTTTTGTACATATCTCACCATGTACATGTTTGGAAATCTTTCACAAGAAGATTCTCATAGTAGAATAGCTGGATCATGGACTGGGTTCATCATTAACTTTGCTCAATATTGCCACATCACTATCAAGTTGTTGTACCAATTCATACTCGCATCCACCAGCCATGTATGAAAATTTCCATTTCTTCATATTGTTACTGATAATTCTATTGCTGATTTTACTTTTTAAATCAACTTTATTGAGAAACAATTTATATATAATCAGTTCAGTTCAGTCACTCAGTCGTGTCCTTGCTCATGTAGTTATTTTTTAATGCTTTGAAATATATCACTTTTATATTAGCATTTCTTTAAAAGGTTTTATGAAAAGAATGAAGTACAAAATAATGTTTATAGTTGAGGCTGAAGAATTACTTGTGTATGAATTATTGGAAGATCTCAACCACAGTATATAAGAAAATTTAGAATGGTTGGAAATAGGGTTGATTTCACTTATATTACAGACGGAAACAATAAAGTATAAATATGGTTATGCAACTTGCCTGAAAGACAATTGCTTGTTAGTAACTAAAATTGATCTACATTTGAAATTTGCTATAACTCTGTCAGGTGTCCTTATAACAAATATCATTTGCTGTTGGTGTCATTTTAAGAAACACATATAATAGAAAATATTTTACAATTTCTTTGTTATTCATTCTTATAGAAGTGAATGTTTTGGTTTCTAATTTTAATATAACATTTTGGATGTTTTTAGCTTTCAGTTCAGTACAGTTCAGCTGCTCAGTCGTGTCCGACTCTTTCCGACCCCATGAATCGCAGCATGCCAGGCCTCCCTGTCCATAAGCAACTCCTGGAGTTCACTCAGACTCACGTCCATCAAGTCGGTGATGCCATCTAGCCATCTCATCCTCTGTCGTCCCCTTCTCCTCCTGCCCCCAATCCTCCCAGCATCAGAGTCTTTTCCAATAAGTCAACTCTTCTCATGAGGTGGCAAAAGTACTGAATCAGTTTCAGCTTTAGCATCATTCCTTCCAAAGAAATCCCAGGGTTGATCTCCTTCAGAATGGACTGGTTGGATCTCCTTGCAGTCCAAGGGACTCTCAAGAGTCTTCTCCAACACCACATTTCAAAAGCATCAATTCTTCGGTGCTCAGCTTTCTTCACAGTCCAACTCTCACATCCATACATGACCACTGGAAAAACCATAGCCTTGACTAGATGGACCTTTTTTGGCAAAATAATGTCTCTGCTTTTGAATATGCTATCTAGGTTGGTTATAACTTTCCTTCCAAGGAGTAAGCGTCTTTTAATTTCATGGCTGCAATCACCATCTGCAGTGATTTTGGAGACCCCAAAAATAAAGTCTGGTGAAGAGGAACTAAAAAGCCTCTTGATGAAAGTGAAAGAAGAGAGTAAAAAAGTTAGCTTAAAGCTCAACATTCAGAAAACTAAGATCATGGCATCTGGTCCCATGACTTCATGGGAAATAGATGGAGAACAGTGGAAACAGGGAGGCCTGGTGTGCTGCAACTCTTGGGGTCACAAAGATTCAGACACGACTGAGCGACTGAACTGAACTGAAAATGAGGCAAATTCAGTTCTAATCATGTTTGCTGTTTTAAAGCAAATCCAAGGAAGCTGTTCAGAGGCAATACCAGGCAGTAGCAGCATTTGAAAAGCATTTCCTCATTTCTATCTCCTCATACTGGGGATGTGGGTATCCTGAGAGTAAATTCATGGAGAGATGATGGGTGACATGAAGCAAATGAGCATCTTCCTACTAACAGGAGTAGTCAGAAAAGGACCCATCACAGGCCAGGGCATGCTGAGGTGTATCACGCAGCTCTAGGACAGATGGTTCCATCCATACGTCCGCTTGACTGACAGCCACTTAATCTTGGGTGAATGACTTGTTACCTGGTAATGAAACCACTCACTCTGATGATTGAAGTCATTGCAACCCTGCAATCAACCAGAAAAGTCATTCCTTGTGGGAATACAACAGAAGTCCTGGCACAAGGAAATATTCGGAGAGCGATAAAAGTGTTATTACCGCAGAGTGCAACATTGTCTGTGTGGCTGCTGGCTCTACCCAGAGGTGCTTTCTACCAATTCTGTTTATCTGCCCTAGTGCTGCACCCTGTGATATATGCTGTCTCACCTTTTCATTGTATTCTGCTCTGAAGGAAGGGAGCATGCCTGTAAGATATCCAGGTAGAGAATAATCCCTACATCTGCATAGCACTTAATAGCTATTGAACTCCTTAATCTTCCATACAGCTCTGTACAGTAGTAGAGGGCATTATTATCACCCCAGTTGTAGAAGGAAACAAGAATCCAACAGAAGAGGTATGGAATCAATTCCTAAGTGTGAGTTTTCTGACCCCTAGCCCAGCATACTTTTCCCTCTATCATGACACTTACATGTGTCTGCTCAATCGTGTCTGACTCTTTGTGACCCCATGGACTGTAGCCAGTCAGGCTTCTCTTCCCATGGGATTTCTCAGGCAAGAATACTGGAGTGGGTTGCCATTTCCCACTCCAGAGGGTCTTTCTGACCCAGAAGTTGAACACTGATTCTTCCTGCTTTCCATGATCTTTCAAGGAATCTAATAAACTGGTAATTGGTTGGTGGGCTTGTAGCACTCCTGGTCTCACCAACGTAAGTGAGAATTACCGTGATGCAGTTATTTAAGGGAAAATGGAAAAGCCCTCACACAGACTCTTACTGTAATCCATGCCTGTTCTTAAAATTATCATATTTTTCTCCTTGGATTAAAATATCTAGTATAGGTGTGTGGGAGCTGGAGAGGCAGTTGTGAGATATTTGACCAGTATCAGTTACTAATGTTGCTGCTGCTGCTAAGTCGCTTCAGTCGTGTCCAACTCTGTGCGACCCCACAGATGGCAGCCCACTGGGCTCCGCCATCCCTGGGATTCTCCAGGCAAGAACACTGGAGTGGGTTGCCATTTCCTTCTCCAATGCATGAAAGTGAAAAGTCAAAGTGAAGTCGCTCAGTCGTGTCTGACTCAGCGACCCCATGGACTGCAGCCTACCAGGCTCCTCCGTCCATGGGATTTTCCAGGCAAGAGTACTGGAGTGGGGTGCCATTGCCTTCTCCGCAGTTACTAATGAGTTAGTATTAATTAAGCAGATATTTATAGAACACATCTATGAAGAGAGACTGTGATAATAGCTATAAAATAACTACCACCTGTTAAGTATTTAATAGAGATCCATCTTTAACACATTGTTTCCTTTCATAACAACCTTCTGAGAAAATTTTGAATGAGGGACTGAGAATTAGAGGTTAAATAATATTTTCAACTAAAAAGTAGAAGAGCCAGGTTTGTGAGCCGGATCTACCTTAGCTGTGACTTTGTGAACAAGATAGAACTTTTGTACTCAACTAGATTTAAGTGTACGAGGAATCCTGAGAAAGACCAAGACTTTGGAAAAGTAGCAACTCCTGGAAGATGTGATGGGAGCTATAAGAGGAGGATATGTAAATGTGCTTTGATATTTGAAAATGAGGAAAAGTTTACCTGGCTGAAGGGGCTTCCTGGAGGAAGTGGCACCCAAGGTGGGTTCAGAAGGAAAAGGAGGACTATTGTCATACACAAGGAGGTTTGTCTGTAGTCTATTAATATGTTTAAATAGAAACATTGATGCTGTATTATCAGCAGAGAACAACACAAGCAAATTCTGGCTCTTGGAGTTGTATTTGAAATTGTTCTTGACCCATGGGTCAAAACTCAGAGCTCTTCCTCTCTCCTAGAGTCAGTAACACACATTCTGTCTCTCTCTCTCACACACATACAATCCTAGTGATTGTGTGAACACATACACACATAATTAGTGTGGTTTTAATAATTATCTTTTTCAAAATGTCATTGTTCCCAGGAGAACTTAAAAGCAAAGTGACATCATGTCTGCCATTTAAAAGTAATTCAACAAAAAATGCTATATATGTACATACATATATGTTCTTGTTGTTCAGTCACCCAGTCATGTCCGACTCTTTGCGATCCCCTGGACTGCAGTACACCAGGCCTCCCTGTACATATGTGTTTATGTACATATATATGTGTATATATGTAATATTATACATTATATATAGACCACTATTAAAGAAGTGTAGAGTAGATGGATGGATGGATGGATGGAGAGAGGGAAGGAGAGAGAGAGACAAGAAAATGTGGAATAGGTTAACAATTAGTAAAAGATAGGTTCTAAATGAAGACTACGTAGGTATACACTATGTTATCATTTAACTTTTCTTTAAAATTTTCCACAAAAAAGAGAAAACATAAAAGATAAAGAAATGGCAAAAGAAGTAAATAAAAACCGCCCATAACCTACCCCACCCCCTCCATCAGGCGTAGCCGCATCAGCATGTAACATTTGGGTGCATTTTCTTCCAGCCTTTTTTTCTATGGCTATGGTTTTCATTTACAAGATTTTGTCATCAAGTTGTTTGGACAGCTCTGTGACCTGCTGCTTTTCACTTAGCACTGTGGCCCAAGCATTTTCTCACATCAGTGAAATCCCTCAATGGAAAAATCATTCTCCTGAATCAAGACTTACTAATCTGTCAATACTGTCCTCTCCTCTTCCTGTCATAGCTAAACTTCTTCAAGGGTGCTCTCTCATTTCTTAACCTCCTTCACTCTTCCACCCACTTAAATCCAGCATCTTCATGGCGATTTCTTGGGCAATGTTAGACACCTCTAAGCCTAGTTGACACATTTCAGTTCTTGTCTTACTGTCTTCTCATCTTTCTTTCTTGAGGTTTCCTGTCTCCTCTCTTGAGGTTTCACCACTCTGCCCTGTTGCCTTTCCTGTGTTAGTTGGATCCTTCTCAGAAATTTCACATGCCTCTCCTCCTTCCCATTTCTTAAACATTGGTATTCCTCAGTGCCCTGTCCTTGATCTGAGGTTCTCTTCCCTCTGACATTCTCCCTGGGCAAGAAGTCCTACTGACTCACATGGTTTTAACTTCCACCTAGGGACCTCCCTGGTGGTCCAGTGGTTAAGAATCTGCCTTCCAATGCAAGGAACTTGGGTTTGATCCCTGGTTCAGGGAAGGAAGATCCCACATGCCCCAGGGCAACTAAGCCCGCAGGCTGCAACTAGAGAAGCCAGTGCATTGCAACTACTGATGCTGCATTCTCTAGAGCCTGTGCCCCACAAGAGAAGCTCATGTGCCACAACTAGAGAAGGTCTGCACGCTGCAACAAAGACCTAGCAACAACCAAAAGTAAAAATTAATTAATTAATAAAAATTAAACTATTCTTGTTAAACAAAAACTTCCACCTATATTCTGACAACTTTTAAATCTTCCTCTTTATCTCTGAACTCTCACTTGTACTTCAGTCTCTAAATCTCATGGCTGACTAAGAAATCTGCAATTTCCATAGTCATTTTAAAGGCAACATTCGTTTGATTCTGATTGCTGGACACTAAATCTCATTTGAAACCCTAGCTGCAAGGACGTTTCAGAAGGAAGGTTTTCAACTTTTCAATCTCTGCGGTAGAGGAGGGCGCTCTAGAAGAAGGTTGGAAACGATCTTAAATGCCACACTACTATATTCATAAAACCTGCAGTTTCTGGAAAGTCATTGTATTAGTTATCTATTGCCTGCACAGCAAATTGTCCCCAAACTAGCAGCTCAAAGCAATAGACATTATTTTCATAGTTTCTCAGGGTCAGGAATTCAGGAATGGCTTGGCCAAATGGTTCTGGTTAAGCATCTCTGACAAGATAGCTGTCAGGATGTTAGTTGGTGTTGCAGTCATCCAGAGTCTTGACCAGGTCTGGAAGATACACTTCCAGGATGGCTCATTCCCATGGTGGTTTGCAGGAGCCTCAGTTCCACGCTAATTTTAGCAGAAGGCCTCTATTCCTTACCACGTGGACCTCTCCCTAGAGCTGCTTGATTGTCCTTACAACGTAGTAGCTTGCTTCCCTCCCCACCCCACAGAGCAAGTGTTCCAAGAGAGAGAACCAGGAGGAGGCCACAGACATTTTAAGAGCTGGTCTTGGAGATCCACACTGTGAATTCTGTCAAACTCTATTTGACAGACTGGCATGCTGCAGTCCATCGGGTCACAAAGAGTCAGACACAACTGACCGACTGAACAACCGCAACTATTTGTTAGAAGCAAGTCACAACAACAGATCCATTCTCAAGGTGAGGGAAATTTGTTTCCATCTTTTGAAGAGAAGAATATCACAGAATTTTTGGATGTATTTAAAAACTACCATGGTTATGGTTATTATTATTATTTTTTTATCTTATCCCTCAAGAGTTGACAGGGCAGGAGGGTAGTCAAGATGAAAATAATGCCAGAATAAAGCTGATCCAGTAAGGGCTGAACTTTTGGAGTATGAGATAAATATGATGGATCTAGGTCAGCCTCACTATTATGTATCTCCAGCACCTAGTATGACAAAAATATGTCTGATCCACCAGGGAAGCCCAAACCATAATAAAGAAACAGCCATTCAGTAGCCAATCAACTTGCATTGGGTTCTAACTTGCTTCTTTAACGAGACAACTCATTTCAAAACAGTTCCCCAAACCCAAACATCATGGAAAGTCAGCTTGAAACCCTCGTGTGTCTGTTGCTCAGGGTTTGTAATCAGCAAATAGAAGCTACAGTGAAGAGCAGATCAACAGCCCCATGTGCTGTAGATATTAAGATAACCATTGCTTTTAGAGCAGCAGAAAATGTGCTCACCCTCTCAGCTCAGCAAACTCAGATGGGAGAAAAGGTGACTGTTACTGTTCTTTCCTTTTTCACCAGCCTGAATCGCTAGCTATTTTTGAAAAGCTGCTTCCCGTCTAGCAAGATGCAGTTAATGACAGAGCAGCATGTTTCTCACTCATCAATCTGAACTAGCAGCTCTAAACCAGCACAGCACTTTTGAACGTGTCGTTGGAGAAAGCAAATGGAATGTCAGATTGGTCATCTCTGAAAGGCTTTCTTGAATCACATGGCTGGTTTTCTGAAGAGTGAAAAACAAGCCTCAGGGTGACAACACCCCATTGCTCAGGCAAGGATTTCTGAGAAATCCACCGAACTCCCCTTTAAAATATTGGTTTTGGGCATCTAATCTTGCAGCTTGCCTCAAGGTTTTGTTTGGAAGACACTTTATTGGACATGCTGTTATAGCAAAATGTTTCTTTCAACCTAGAAAACTTAGCTTGTAGTTAAATAAAGGCAATTTTCAACAATTTATTTATTTTTCAGCAGACATGTGTTGAGCTCTTATTAGAAACTTGTTGGTATGCTAGGTTGGGAATTCAGGGTGAATGAGAAAAGTAGTTCCTGCCTCCATGTTGTTGAAGTCCAGCTTGTTATTCCTGATTGCAAACTCAGTGTCAGAATCAAGTAAAGCATGACCCTTTGATCTCTACTTAGTCTTGCCTAGAACTGGAAGGTGACTTGATTTGACAGGTCTTTGGAAAGAAAACAGAAGGACCTATCATCCGACACCATCTCAGTCTTTTTACCACTAGTGCTCTGTTTTCAAAGTCATAAACAAGCTCTATCAAACTGTGACTGCGTGTGCCTCTTTAAGTGAGCAGGGCTCTGCCACAAGGCCTGGTGACATCAGTAAAGGCAGGAAACGTCTCTCTGGGGGCACCCTTCCCTGCTCAGCCAGGTGGGCACCATGGGCAACACTGAACTTTCTATGTCCAAAAATTAGTTAGTTTTTCATGCTGCAAGTAACAGAAACCCAAATACACTGCTATCCTCAAGAGCAGTACATAGTCTGTTCTGTGTGCATGTTCAGTTGTGTCTGACTCTGCGACCCCATGGACTGTAGCCCACCAGGCTCCTCTGTCCTGGGATTTTCCAGGCAAGAATACTGGAGTGGGTTGCCATTTCCTCCTCCAGACGATCTTCCCTATCCAGGGGTTGAACTCGTGTCTCTTGCATCTCCTGCATTGGCAGGCAGATTCTTTACCACTAGTGCTACCTGGGAAACTCAAATAATGGCACCCGGACCTGTTTCTCAGCTTTGCTTCCCCTGGCTGTGAGCTGTCTCATAGCATCCCTCAGTCTTACTCTCTTCCTGGTAGCAAGATAACTTCTACAAGCTAGGAAGCCTCAGATTTTCACACCCAGATCCAGAGGAAGAATAAAAGCTTTTCTTGCAACTCCTGGAATCCTACCGCTCTGATTTATTATCTGCCTACTTTTGAAAAATCACATGGCCCAGGTGAGTGGGATATTCTCATTGGCTTAGACCATGAGAGCTCTTCTTTGGAGCTGGAATTGGGATGGATCCCACCCAAGTTGCCTACTGACGTTAAAGGAGAGGTGATTTAAAGGAAATTTGGACACTATTAGAAACGGAGGGGTTGTGGATGCCTCTGCCACTGTTTTTAGTGTTCTCATCCTTCCTTCCTTTTTTTTTTTTTTTGAAATAGATTAATTTTTTTAGAGTAAGTTTTGATTTACTGAAAAATTGGCAAGATAGTATAGAGGATTACCATATATATCCCATGCCTAATTTTCCAGATTATTAACACCTTACAGTATATGGTGCATGTATGATCAGTTGTATCCAACTCTTTGAGACCTCATGGACTGTAGCCCACCAGGCTTCCCTGTCCATGGAATTCTCCAGGTCAGAATACTGGAGTGGGTAGCCATTCCCTTCTCCAGGGTATCTTCCTGACCCAGGGATCAAACCCGTGTCTCCTGCATCTCCTACTTTGCAGGCAGATTGTTTACCTCTAAACCATCAGGGAAGCCCCAATATATGGTACATCGGTCATATTAATGAACTAATATTGATAAATTGTTAAGTTAGATCCATATTTTGCTTAGATTCTCTTATTTTTACCTAATATCGTTTGCCTGTTCCTGGACCCCATTAATACAGTTCCTGGATACTATATTACAATTAGTTTTCATTTCTTCTTAGGCTTTGGTTATGGCAGTTTCTCAGACCTTCCTTGGTCTCCCTCTCCTTTACTGCTGCTGCTGCTGCTGCTAAGTCACTTCAGTTGTGTCCGACTCTGTGTGATCTCCCTTACTAAGTGGTTTAAAATCAAATATTGCCTTTATTGAATCAATGTGTCCAACTCATAGTAGGAGTTAAAGAAATTACTTTTTGGATGGTTGAATTAATAAAAGTTGACTTTTATAGTCTCTGTTTATTTAATGGTTTTAGGAATTTTCCCTTTAGGAGGATTTATATTTCTAAACCGGAATTTGATTTAAACCAGACAGGATGATGCTCTAAGCATGAAATTACAGGTTCAGTTGGGGAAGGGGGTGGTAATGAGATTGTGGTAGGAAGAATTTGGCTATTGATGACTTCAAGGCACATCTGAATTCATGTTATAGAAGCAGGCTTATGTCAAGTCCCATGTCATGAATAGAACTTTGATATAATGAAGGATTGGATTCAGAAGATAGCCACTGTGTGGGATGTTTAGGAGGGAACGTTACTGGTCAAGGAAATAACTACTATAGCTAATCTGCTGCTTTCTGTAAAAGGAAATTTGGAAAAGGAAACTGGGGCTACAGTAGGTGATAGGAGGTGATATTTATTTTATTATTCATTTTGTATTTTCATAGCCCCTGAAGGTGGGATGATAACTCAACCCTCCCACTAATAAACAAAATATATTTATTTATAATTTATAATTTTAATAATTTATCTATTATTTATAAATAAAATATATTAACTAATATATATAAATAAAATAATAATAAATAATAAGTAAAGATATACATATGTATATCTATATGTTTTGCTTTTATTTATTTAAAAAAAATTTTTGTTTTTACTTTATTTTGCTTTACAATACTGTATTGGTTTTGCCATACATTGACATGAATCAGCCACGGATGTACATGAGTTCCCAATCCTGAACCCCCCTCCTACCTCCCACCCCATATCATCTCTCTGGATCATCCCTGTGCACCAGCCCCAAGCCTCCTGTATCAAACATAGACTGGCAATTCGTTTCTTACATGATAGTATACATGTTTCAATGCCATTCTCCCAAATCATCGCACACTCTCCCTCTCCCACAGAGTCTAAAAGTCCGTTCTATACATCTGTGTCTCTTTTGCTATCTTGCATAGAGGGTTATCATTATCATCTTTCTAAATTCCATATATATGTGTTAGTATATATATATATTGTATTGGTGTTTTTCTTTCTGGCTTACTTCACTCTGTATAATAGGCTCCAGTTTCATCCACCTCATTAGAACTGATTCAAATGTATTCTTTTTAATGACTGAGTAATACTCCATTGTGTATATATACCACAGCTTTCTTATCCATTCATCTGCTGATGGACATCTAAGTTGTTTCCATGTCCTGGCTGTTATAAACAGTACTGTGATGAACATTGGGATACACGTGTCTCTTTCAATTCCGGTTTCCTCGGTGTGTATGCCCAGCAGTGGGATTGCTGGATCATAAGGCAGTTCTATCTGCAATTTTTTAAGGAATCTCCACACTGTTCTCCATAGTGGCTGTACTAGTTTGCATTCCCACCAAGAGTGTAAGAGGGTTCCCTTTTCTCCACACCCTCTCCAGCATTTATTGCTTGTAGTCTTTTGNGGTGACAATATACAGCCTTGACGCACTCCTTTTCCTATTTGGAACCAGTCTGTTGTTCCATGTCCAGTCCTAACTGTTGCTTCCTGACCTGCATACAGATTTCTCAAGAGGCAGGTTAGGTGGTCTGGTATTCCCATCTCTTTCAGAATTTTCCACAGTTTATTGTGATCCACACAGTCAAAGGCTTTGGCATAGTCGATAAAGCAGAAGTAGATGTTTTTCTGGAACTCTCTTGCTTTTTCCATGATCCAGCGGATGTTGGCAATTTGATCTCTGGTTCCTCTGCCTTTTCTAAAGCCAGCTTGAACATCAGGGAGTTCACGGTTCACGTATTGCTGAAGCCTGGCTTGGAGGATTTTGAGCATTACTTTACTAGCATGTGAGATGAGTGCAATTGTGCGGTAGTTGGAGAATTCCATGGACTATAGTCCACAGAGTCCCAAAGAGTTGGACGTGACTGAGCAACTTTCACTTTCACGATTAACAAATCAGTGTTTAGCCCTTCATAGTTTGCTAATAGTCAGCTGTGAACTTTAGCCCTGGAACATTTAAGACCAGGATTATTCTAGAAAATTCTGGCTCTTTCTTGGTTTTATGCTGCAGATAGCCTCATCCTCTGGTACTGGAGGAATATAGTAACAGGCAGTTCCTAAAACTGAGAGAGTGAGTGAAGCTCTGGCAACTAATTGTATGCTATTTGCTGCCCTAAGGCAGTTAGTGATTAGTCTTGGCCAAGGGTAGGATTTTTTGAGTCCTCTTTCAAGGAGACTTAGTTTGGAAAAATAGGAGGCTGTCAATATCTTCCTCCCTCCACATAAAGGCATGCCATCCCGTGGGGCTTTGTCTCCGGCTTGGACCAACCTTGACTACATCTGTGCAGCAGGAAGCCCTGTGTTCCACATCCTGGTGGTTCTTTCACTATCTCTCCCCTTGTTGCCAATTCTGATTCCTCTCTTTTTTAATGAGAGGGCCATCATGCTAAGATCCTTGTACCCTCTTGTTTACCTCTTATAGTACACTCTCTGGAAAGGGCCTGCCAAACTTGTTTGTATCAGGATGTAAATATCTGAAAATATTCAATCTTTGTTAAGGAATGGACCTTTAATTATAAAATTTCAGGCACTAGATGGCTGTGAGCAGGGGGTGGAGGGTGGATACAGTTTTCAGTAGGATACCTTCCATCCCAGTGCTCCTGAACTGTGGCTGAACTACCCAGCACCTACCTGATGTATGGCCAGAGCTGGGAACTCAGGTCAGGGTCAGCACCTGCTCAGATGTAGTGAATTGGAGAAAGCCTCTCCTTTCCCAAACTAGATTCTTCTAGGTTTGATAGAGAAACTTTGCAATTGTCTTGGCATATTGTTGAGGAAGACAACCACTTGCTTCCTGCTCTGTATTTTATGTGCATGTGTTCAATTCAATAAACATTTCCTGAGCATCTACTTCTTCCAGGAAATGTGTGACCCTCTGAGCTAGGTAAGGTAGTACTGAATTCCCAGTCTGGGAAGCCTAAAAAACGATAAGTTGTTCTTCCAGAAGGCCCTTTAGGGAGTGTATTCTTTTCTTGTGACAAAATGACCTGTGAAGGACAGAGTGAGGCTTCGGAACTGAGGGGTGAGTCCTGCCAGGAAGGACTGCTTCAGAAGCAACTGGAAGTTCCACAGTGCCTTGCGGGATTTGACAAGAAAAGATGAAGGAAAGGAAAATCATTCCCAGTGGTAAGACTAGTCATGAGGTACATGATCAGGTTAGGCTGTAGCCTGAGGAGCACCGAGGCAAAGGAAGGAAGATAATGGAGACAGCAGCTTGGGGCCAGGGAGGATTCAACACTCAGCACTGTTTACCAGCAATGTGACCTTGGATAGTTTACATATCTCTTCTGTGCCTCATTTTCTCATCTGTAAAATGGGGATAATAGCAGAAGCTAACTTGGAGGCTTGATGTCAGCATATGGAATCTAGAAAGATGGTCCTGATGAACCTATTTGCAGGGCAGCAATGGAGATGCAGACACAGAGAACAAGAGAACCGACTTGTGGACACAGCGGGGGAAGGAGAAAGTGGGATGAATTCAGAGAGTATCATGGCAACATATACATTACCATATGTAAAATAGGTAGCAAGTGAGAATTTGCTGTATAGAACAGGGAGCTCAACCCAGTGTTCTGTGACAGCTTAGGAGGGGATGGGGACAAGATGGGAGGGGGTTCAGGAGGGAGGGGATTTATGTATACGTGTGGCTGATTGGTCTTGATGTGTGGCAGAGGCCAACACAAGATTATAGAGCCATTGTTCTCCAATAATTGTATTTTGTTCGATACTTCTCCAAAAAAAGAGACATATCCAGGATGCGTGCTTGGAAAAATCCATGACACACAGCAACAGCTCAAGATGTTCTTGTACAGTTAAGATAATACTAGATATTATACCAAATAATCCTCCAAATTTCAGTGCTTGACACAATAGAGGTTGATTTTTCATTCATGTAATTTCATTCATTAGTCCTATAGGGATGGTCCTCTTCTCAGAAGTTCTTTGATTCAGTGACTCACAATTCATGAGCCCTTGGCATTTAGTCAGCAGATGGGGGTGGGAAAAACACAATTCCTCTTAACCTATAGCCAGGCCTGAATGTGACACGTATCATGTGGTGAGAACATGTCCCACGGCCCTACCTAGCTGGCAGCTACTTCCCAGAACAGTTTTTACTCATGGGGTAGGGTGGCGGGTATGTGGATTTTGGTGTTGAGTTAGATGCCTCTGCCTCTGTTAGTTAGGAGTATGAAGAGGAAGAAAAAGAGGAGGACGCTGAGGACTGATCATAAGCATCGTGGCTCTGGACTGAGAATCTAGATATTGCCCAAAGACGTAATAGTTGTTAGGGGGGGCAGCAGTGATACCCTCCTCCCCCATTTGGGCACCCATAGCTCAGTGTCCCTTGTTTTCCCTTCTGAGAGGCTGACACTTCAGTTGGCCCACAGAGCTAGCTAGTGGTCATCTCGTTTTCCCTGTCATCGCCGAAATGAAGTGGGTGATGGGATTTATAGCCTATATAAGGCTTTTGAGTTGGTTTATTAGAGTGAGTTCATGCAGAGGGTTAGCCAAATAGCCCTCCAAGTTGAAAAATAATAACACTATAGCTTTATCTCTGCTTTTATCTGAGGAGCCACAAAGCATTTTGCAAAGCCTGACAGCATCCCCCTGAGGTGACTAATATTATAGCTATTTTAACAGGGAGATTTTATCTCTGTTACAAGATAGTATAAAGCCGTTCTGAAAACACCCTGGCCAAGGTTGAAAATTCTATTCAGGAAACAGAGGCGATTGGATACCAGCTCTGTTTTCCCTTCTCCCCATTAGGTTCTATGTAGAGGTCTATATTTTATCATTATGATGATTTTCTTGTCAGTATCTCTGGTACATTTCTCTGTACAGGAGACTACTGGGGCCATTGAAGCCCTTTCAGACATTTTAGCAGAAAATCATTTCCCTTAGGAAGCTGACATTTCCTCCCCAGAGTAGTGATGCTGTTAAATTCAGAAGAGTGAGAAGAGATTCTTCCCTCTTAATTAAGCTCACACATGAATTTATGCTAAAGTTATTAGTGGGAGTTTGCTTTCCAAAGTATCTTGGTAGATGATCATTTGGAAAAATCAGAATTTTGGCTCCTTTAAGCATGCTCTCCCTAGCATCTCTCTCATTTTTACTTTTATTGATAAGAGTTACATGCTCTGGAGACAAATTTCCTCTAGAATCCATGAATTGCTACTCTCATCAAGAGTAAATTTAGAGTGGAGGAAATTGTTTCTTTTATCCATTAAGTGGGTGTTCAGTCAATAAGTCATGTCTGACTCTTTGTGACCTCATGGACTGCAGCATACCAGGCTTCCCTGTCCTTCACTGTCTCCAGGAGTTTGCTCAGATTCATGCCCATTGAGTTGGTGATGTTATCTAACCCTCTCATCCTCTCCCTCCCCCTTCTTCTTTTGCCTTCAATCTTTCCCAACATCAGGGTATTTTCCAATGAGTCGGCTCTTTACATCAGGTGGCCAAAGTATTGGAGCTTCAGCTTCAGCATCAGTCTTTCCAAGGAATATTCAGGGTTGATTTCCTTTAGGACTGACTGATTTGATCTCCTTGCCATTCAAGGGACTCTCAAGAGTCTTCTCAGCACCACAAGTACAAAACCTTTATTCTGTTGTCATAGTTTTGTTCCCTTAGACTCTGAGATGGGTATTTGTGTCAAGATATTTACAGGAGAGTACTGTCATTAATCACCTATATGAGGGGGCGAAGGGAGTAGGATTGGGAAGAGGGAGGAGTTGACCTGTGAAGCAGTTGTAACAAGGCCTCAGCTGGAAACTCTGGAACTAGAAAGATCTACCAAAGTTGTCCGGAATTGAGATAAGAGGGCCTGGCTTTCCATATCTCTGCATTATCAGCCATTGAATATGAACCACCTGTGGGAGGTCATATAACTGAGGAAAGGAAGCTTCTTCAGCCAAGAGCAATTCCTGGGAGGGATGCTGCTGTGTGCCACCAGTGGCCAACACTCCTGGCACCTGAGGAAATGGGTGTCTTGGTCCTGAAGGGCAGCCCGAGCCAGGCACCTCAGCCATGACTATAGTTCACCACTTGATTGCTCAGATCTACTGTTTTCAAATATTAAGTTCCCTCTGTTTGGAAACAGGTCATCCAGAATTCCAGTTAGCCTCTTTCCAAGGGAAGCTTATAAAAAGAAGGTTAGAAGATGAACCTCAGTCCCTTCACAGTTGCTGGTGTCAGGATCACACTGATACTCATCATTTCTTTCCTTTACTACCCACCATTCACCCTAAATTAGCACTTTGCAGGTCCAAGTGGCTTATTTTATGAGGCAACCCAGATTCTCATCCCTTAGGGGTCTGAACCCCTGATTCCTATGTCCTTCGTGGTCTGTGACTGCTATGTTTAATCTTAAAAACTGGGTAGGAAAGTACCAAAAGACACCCCAATAGACACCTGGTCAGAAGGAATTACTCCCTCTCTGCTGGCCAGGACCTGTGGAGCTGATGAGTCTAGAGTTATGAACATGGAAAACACAGTTTTCCCAAGTAGGTCACTGGGAGTGATCATAGTGGGGCCACTCCTACTTCTATCCCTTGGTTCCTCACTGGGTAGCAGATAGTATCTGAAAGGTGTCATCTCTAAACTGATGCCTCACTAAGCCTTCCAAGGTCAGCTGAGTCCAGCAGCTTATGGCTTGTGCAGTAAGCGGCAGGAGCACTAGCTCCCGTGTTCATATACCCACTGCTGTACCTTCTTTGTTCCCAAGTGGGTTCCTTGGTTCAATGTGATACTATGTGTGATTCCATATTGGTGGGACAGACATTCTATAACCCTTGGATAGTAGGGTAGGATGAGATCCTATGGATAGAGAAAGCAAACCTAAACCTTGAATATGCGTCAGTTTCAGTCAAGATCAGTCACTATCACTTTTAAATAGAAGGGATTCAGTGTAATCAACTTGTCTGTAAGTAGATGTTTGGTCTTCTCAGGGGATGGTGCCATACGGAGAATCACTGGTCTTTTGTGCTAACAGATGCAGTGTTTGATAGCCGTGGAAGCTAGGTAAGGCTTGGTGCAAGGAATCCCATGCTGATAGGCCCCTTGGTACCCTCCCTTCCTGTCGTCATGGCTACCTTGTTCATATGGCCATTGGCCGAAACTGATAGGGTCCAATGACGGAGGCTGTCACCATGTGCTCTAGTAGTTCTGTCCACTTAGTTGTCAGAAGGTATCAGTGTCCACGGTCCTCAAAATATCTCAGCATTTCCCTTTCTTCAGTGTATTACCTAAGTAAATGGTCATAGATCCCTTTTGGGAAGACCTGAGTTAATATTGATTGCTATAAATACTTGCTATGGCATTCAGTCATTGTTATTTAATGATTACTTTTCCAGGATCTATCAAACATCTGATGTATTTGCACATGCCAGTACACTCCCCTCCTCTGGTATCTCTTTCTAGTTCATCATTGGTTAAAGGTTTAACAACCGCACTGTTAAAATATGCCAGTCCATTCTTCCCCTTTGAGTAGTGATAGAATCATCTTTGCAACAGGCTAGCAGATAACCTCTCCCCAAAATTCCATCTTATAGTCTCCTTCGTTGGGTCACTCTGGCACCAATAAACCCAAAGTAATGACAATAAGGATAATAATAGAGTATGCACTTTCAGTTCAGTCGCTCAGTTGTGTCCGACTGTTTGCAACCACATGAATCGCAGCATGCCAGGCCTCTCTGTCCATCACCATCTCCCAGAGTTCACTCAGACTCATGTCCATCGAGTCAGTGATGCCATCCAGCCACCTCATTCTCTGTTGTCCCCTTCTCCTCCTGCCCCCAATCCCTCCCAGCATCAGTCAAGGGAAGCTTATAAAAAGAAGGTTAGAAGATGAACCTCAGTCCCTTCACAGTTGCTGGTGTCAGGATCACACTGATACTCATCATTTCTTTCCTTTACTACCCACCATTCACCCTAAATTAGCACTTTGCAGGTCCAAGTGGCTTATTTTATGAGGCAACCCAGATTCTCATCCCTTAGGGGTCTGAACCCCTGATTCCTATGTCCTTCGTGGTCTGTGACTGCTATGTTTAATCTTAAAAACTGGGTAGGAAAGTACCAAAAGACACCCCAATAGACACCTGGTCAGAAGGAATTACTCCCTCTCTGCTGGCCAGGACCTGTGGAGCTGATGAGTCTAGAGTTATGAACATGGAAAACACAGTTTTCCCAAGTAGGTCACTGGGAGTGATCATAGTGGGGCCACTCCTACTTCTATCCCTTGGTTCCTCACTGGGTAGCAGATAGTATCTGAAAGGTGTCATCTCTAAACTGATGCCTCACTAAGCCTTCCAAGGTCAGCTGAGTCCAGCAGCTTATGGCTTGTGCAGTAAGCGGCAGGAGCACTAGCTCCCGTGTTCATATACCCACTGCTGTACCTTCTTTGTTCCCAAGTGGGTTCCTTGGTTCAATGTGATACTATGTGTGATTCCATATTGGTGGGACAGACATTCTATAACCCTTGGATAGTAGGGTAGGATGAGATCCTATGGATAGAGAAAGCAAACCTAAACCTTGAATATGCGTCAGTTTCAGTCAAGATCAGTCACTATCACTTTTAAATAGAAGGGATTCAGTGTAATCAACTTGTCTGTAAGTAGATGTTTGGTCTTCTCAGGGGATGGTGCCATACGGAGAATCACTGGTCTTTTGTGCTAACAGATGCAGTGTTTGATAGCCGTGGAAGCTAGGTAAGGCTTGGTGCAAGGAATCCCATGCTGATAGGCCCCTTGGTACCCTCCCTTCCTGTCGTCATGGCTACCTTGTTCATATGGCCATTGGCCGAAACTGATAGGGTCCAATGATGGAGGCTGTCACCATGTGCTCTAGTAGTTCTGTCCACTTAGTTGTCAGAAGGTATCAGTGTCCACGGTCCTCAAAATATCTCAGCATTTCCCTTTCTTCAGTGTATTACCTAAGTAAATGGTCATAGATCCCTTTTGGGAAGACCTGAGTTAATATTGATTGCTATAAATACTTGCTATGGCATTCAGTCATTGTTATTTAATGATTACTTTTCCAGGATCTATCAAACATCTGATGTATTTGCACATGCCAGTACACTCCCCTCCTCTGGTATCTCTTTCTAGTTCATCATTGGTTAAAGGTTTAACAACCGCACTGTTAAAATATGCCAGTCCATTCTTCCCCTTTGAGTAGTGATAGAATCATCTTTGCAACAGGCTAGCAGATAACCTCTCCCCAAAATTCCATCTTATAGTCTCCTTCGTTGGGTCACTCTGGCACCAATAAACACAAAGTAATGACAATAAGGATAATAATAGAGTATGCACTTTCAGTTCAGTCGCTCAGTTGTGTCCGACTGTTTGCAACCACATGAATCGCAGCATGCCAGGCTTCCCTGTCCATCATCATCTCCCAGAGTTCACTCAGACTCATGTCCATCGAGTCAGTGATGCCATCCAGCCACCTCATTCTCTGTTGTCCCCTTCTCCTCCTGCCCCCAATCCCTCCCAGCATCAGAGTTTTTTCCAATGAGTCAACTCTTCTCATGAGGTGGCCAAAGTATTGGAGTTTCAGCTTCAGCATTAGTCCTTCCAATGAACACCCAGGACTGATCTCCTTTAGAATGGACTGGTTGGATCTCCGTGCAGTTCAAGGGATTCTCAAGAATCTTCTCCAACACCACAGTTCAAAAGCATCAATTCTTTGGCTCTCAGCTTTCTTCACAGTCCAACTCTCACGTCCATACATGACCACTGGAAAAACCATAGTCTTGACTGGATGGACCTTTGTTGGCAGAATAATGTCTCTGCTTTTGAATATGTTATCTAGGTTGGTCATAACTTCCCTTCCAAGGAGTAAGCGTCTTTTAATTTCATGGCTGTAATCACCATATGCAATGATTTTGGAGCCCCCAAAAATAAAGTCTGCCACTGTTTCCACTGTTCCCCATCTATTTGCCATGAACTGATGGGACCGGATGCCATGATCTTAGTTTTCTGAATGTTGAGCTTTACAAAGTGCTTACGCAGTGCCAGGCACTCTTCTAAGTTCTTCTAACATATTAATGCATTTACCTCACAAATAACTCTCTGCGATTATCAGTGATACAATCCTAAAGGGTAGAAAGATAAGTAGCTCTCTCAAATTAGCACAGGTGAATAAGTGATTTGAACCCAAGCCTAATTTCAGAGCCCATGCTCACAATTGGTACATTATTCTACTCTAATTGCTAGTAAATGGTGGCTATTATTTTTATTATATCTTCTAATAAGTCTTTAACATACAGTAATGTTATAAGAAAGGGCTTTGTTGGAATTTACATTTAGAGCTACTTTTTGATGGATGGGGCCCATTTTAAAATGAGATATTCTTTCCTTGGGCGTCCCTGGTGGCTCAGTGGTAAAGAATCCACCTGTAATGCAGGAAACCCACGTTCAATCCTTGGAGAAGGAAATGGCTACCCACTCCAGTTTTCTTGCCTGGGAACCTGGTAGTCTACAGTTCATGGGGTCTCAAAGAGTTGGACATGACTGAGCAACTAACCCTCATATTCATCCTTTCTTTAGCAATGTGATTCTCAAAATTGTCTGTGTATTAAAATCACCTGGGTAACTTTTAAAACTCGTAACCCTCAGGCCACATGCCAAAACAGTTCAATCAGCATCTCTAGGGGCTAGACCAGACACGAGTATTTTTTGGAAGGTCTCCAGGTGATTATAATATGTAGTTTGTATTTGCAAACTGCTGCCCTAGAGCTCCATCTGCCTCTGTCTCCCAGCAGGGCTCTGCACTTGAGTTTCTTCCCTTTGCAGTGTCTTCCCCAGGGAGCACATTCATTGTCCATGCTTGTGATGGTTCATGTCTCTTTCTAGGATCCCAGACTCACTCCTGCACTACACCTATGCAATAGGCACAATTTTTAATTCCCATTTTTCAGAGAAAATCAAGGCTCTGTGAAACTAAGTAACTTATTTACCCAGAGTCACATAGATAGGAAGTCGTGGAGCTAGGATCCAAACCCAGATCTGATTCTAGAGTCCATGTGATTGGCCGTTATATTATGCCACTACTTACTGGACATATCCATCCATTTCTTGATTCTTATGGGCCAAGCTAAACCTTTTAACTTCCCCCACCTCCAGCCTCTCCCATGCCCCACCTTCTGAAAAAGAAAACACATGTCTGTTCTCCTGTATTCTTTGTCTTCATTAAAGGCAGCTACAATTTGATTTGTCTTCGATGCCCCCATTTCCTCTGTTACTTGTGTATAAGTGACCGGAAATTGGAAACTGAGCTGTAGTGCCTGATTGGAGTGGGGAGTGTTGGTGTGGGAAGTCCGGTCAGATCTGGGGAGTTGTGAGGGGTAGGTTGGTATTAAAGTCCAGTCCATTGTCAGCTCTGGTCCACTGACCTCCGTAAAATCTCCCACATCCAGCATTTCTCCATGGCTGCCGCCATTGCCCTGGTTCAAACCACTGTTCCCTCTGTCTCTTCTAAATGATTTCCCTTGTTCCCTAATTGTTCTCTCCCAGCTCCAGTCCTCCTTAGATCCAGATAAAGCCCAAATGAAACACAGGTCTGATCATGGCATCTGACTCCACCTTGGATCCGCTGGTGAGAAATACATTCTCAAGTGTGAGAATTATTTTCATAGACATCATAGAAAATTTAGAAAATCATGTCACTTGATCCAACAGATTTTCTCCTGAAGAAATAGAAACTATACCAGTAACTATCTTAATTATATCTTATAGGCTATAGGATCCAGAACACAAGGCACAAACTCAGTTGCCTATAGGGGCCAGGCAGGGAATATAGATAAATATGGAGATAGGGAGGCAGGATGCCAAGCAAACTGAAGGGTTTTCCTTGTGCAGAGAGTAGCTGCTGTCAAGTGGGCACATCATTACCTTGGGTGCTCTGGGCCCAGGAGGCCAGCTCTTCCCAGTTTTCTCCAGAAGCCAGAACTTTCAATTTAATATCACATCTCTTGACTTTTAAATGGTAGGAACTAAGTCAGAATTTTTACTAGCATAGTATATGCTCACAAACAAATCGTACCCAGGACTGATATGGTCTGTGGCCTCCAGTTTGCAACCAGTGGACTAGGGAAGGTTGTTTTCTCCTCTGGGTACTCTGACTCTCTGGTTGAATTGCAAATACTCTAGGGCCTTGAATTTTAAAAGTAGGGCCTATAAATCCTAATGAAAAGTGCTCTCCAGCAATCTCTGAAATGAGCTTTATCCTATTAAACAAAGAATCTGTGGCAGAAATGGAGACATTCCTTCAATGGTTATAGGGTAACTAGATGGACTGTGAAATTTTAATCATGCAGAAAAGCATGTGTACTTCACTGAACCAACAATTCCTCACAGAGGCAAGTTTCTCTAATTCTAAACAATTGGAAAAGGGAAAGGAGAAAATAATGGGATGTACCATTCCTGAGCATCTAATATATACAAAGCATGCTGAAAGGGATAGTAAATATAGTATTAGCTCTTTCTATGACCTAGAAAAGTGGCTGGGTGACCACTTACTGCCCCTGAACACATTCTCCATAAAATAAGTTGATATAATGATGTTAAAGGAATGATGAGAAGCTATTAGCTTTGCCATTGAGATATTAGTGATTAGACTATGAGATATATGGAAAAAGGTAATCATGGGTAAAGTTTTCTTTTTTTCTTGAAGAAAAATGAGAGTTCAAAGAAATGAAGTGACACAATGGAGATTAAATAGCTAGCGAAGGAATAAACCCAGGATTCAATCACAATTCTATATTAATGATAAAATCTGTATTCTTTCCACTGTACTCCACCATTTTTCTACTTTTAATGGAAAGAGTTTGAAAGCTGGGTGATGCTGATCTGAAATCAGTGATCTGAATAATATTAAAAGTGGGAAACCATGGAATCTTAGAGGCATAATTCTCAGGTACTTTCTACTAACTTCTAAAATAGAGTAGAACAGAATTACCTACAAAACAGAAGTGGAGTTACAGGTATAGAAAACACACTTATAGTTACCATGGGACAACAGGGGTGTGAAACATGGGAAGACTGGGATTGACACATATACACTACTATATATAAAATAGTTGACTAATAAGGACCTACTGTATGGCACAGGGAACTCTACTCAATACTCTGTGATGACCTACCTGGAAGAAGAATCTTAAAAGGAGCAAATACATGTATATGCATAGCTGATTCACTTTCTGTACACCTAAAACTGACACAACATTGTAAATCAACTATACTCCAATAAAAATTTAAATAATAATAAAAAATGAAACAGAGTAAAGCAAATAAGGCAGTCACCCAAGAACTCTCCCTTTGGTGAGCAGATAAACCAATCAAAACGTATACTTCTGGAAACTAAAGCAGCCCACCCTCTGCAGCCTCCCTTGCAGATTGGCCAATGATTTTGAACAATGGAATTTGGACTGAAGAAAAGTGTACCACTTCTGGGCCCCAGAACTGAAAAATGTGTCCTTGCATGCTCTTTCTCCCTTTATGTGAGCTAGATGTAGGTGATGGCAACCAGGACCTGGAACTGATGGCAGAGCCTCAGGGTACAAAGAACTGAGGGCACTGAACTACCTCATGAAAGGAAGCCACTCACTACCTGGAACACTCACACAGGCCTATATATGTTGAGTAGAGTTCCCTGTGCTATATAGTAGGTCTTTATTAGTTATCTATTTTATGTATAGTAGTGTATATGTGTCAATGCCAATCTTCGAATTTATCCCTTTCCCTTTGCCCCCTGGTAACTATAAGTTGTGCAGGAGTTCCTTTGAGAACATTTTTTTTTTTACAACAATTGATACTACTCTAATATACAAATTAGTACTGTGAAGTGAGTATTGCCATATGCAAACCTAAAATATGTGGTTCTAAATTTGCAGTCAGCGAGTTAGGAAAATAGATATTTCAGGCTGAAAAGTTGGAAACTTCAGTGGCAGGACATTTGGTAATGGTTTTCTTGCTTCATTAGACAAGATGTTAAAGCCAAAATTGGTGAGTTTGAGATAAAAAATGGGAGATGATATACAGAATCCAGAAATTCGGGGCTTCACTGGGCTTGAAAAGCCAGCTGCTTCTGAATTTAAACAATAAAATATAGACTCAAAAAGTGTTGGAAGATAAAAGCTCACGTAACTTTTGCAGCTAATCAGAGGGAGTCCCAATTTGTGATTTTCCCTTCTCCTGAATGTTTGCCTGCATTTCTCTGGCACAGAAGGAGGATTAGATCCTTTAATAAATATTCATTTAGAATAGTCCAAGAAATATGGAATTCCCATCATTGTTTCTGGATTTAGATGTCTAAACTCCCCTCCATTGTTGTGGTAGATTTAACTGTTGTGCATTTAGACAGTGTAGTAGGCAGAATAATGGTCCTTAGGGTTCCCATATCTTAATCCCTGGAACCTGTGGATATGTCACCTTACTTGCAAAAGGGACCTTACACCTATGATTATGTGAAGGGCCTTGAGATTAGGAGATTACCTAGGTCGGCCTTAACTATAATAACAAGGGCACTCAAAAGAGCGATAGAAGAAGTGATAACCAAAGCACAGAGTCACAGGATAAGAAAAGGTACTACATTGTTGGCTTTCATGTTGGAGGAAGAGGCCATGAGCCAAGGAATGCAGGCAGCCTCTTCAAACTGGAAAAGGCAAGGAACCCGAGTCTCTGCTAGTATCTGCAGAAGCAACCAGCTCTGCAACACCATGCCTTCAGCCTAGTGAGACACTTTATACTTATGATCTCCAGACCTGAAAATAGTAAAAATGTGTGTTGGTTTAAGCCAGTATATTTGTGGCAGTTTGTTATAGCAGCAATAGGGACAGATGGTTAAGCCAGAGGTCATAGGTGTGGCAAGAAGAGAGCTTTTCTCTGTCTTGATTAAATAGGTTCTGAAGACAGAAGCTGAACATTCATCAGGAGCTGAAGAGAGGGACCAGGGCCTTTTGGAGATGGCGAAAGCTTTAAGCAGTCACGAGGGGAGCAGTCCTGGATCCTTCATCCTTGGTCACAATGGTCTATAGTTAGACTACACATCTCTTCCAGACAGAGTAAGATCCTCAAAGTAGTTCAATTACAACTGAGAGAGAAGTTCACGAAGACCCAGAAGGGCAACATAATGCATGGGCTAAGAGTACATAGGCTTCAGATTTTTCTGGATTCAAGCTACTTCCTAAGTTGTGTGACAACTTCCTAAGAGGATATTTAGCCTCTTCATGCCTCATTTTTCTAAAAAAGAGTAACAACTGTAAGTAGTTTTGTAGAACTGTTGTGAGAGGTAAATCATGTAAAGCTCTTAAAACAGTGGCCAGCACATAGTAAGTGCTCAAGGAGTGTAAACAGGTACAACTGCTTGCTACCTAGAGGGTAAATGAATAGCCCTGAGACTCAGCTGGTCATTGGCACAGTCGGGCCTGGTATCCAGACATCCTTGGTTTAAGGATTTTTCTACTAGAAGATCGGAGAAGGGAATGGCACCCCACTCCAGTACTCTTGCCTGGAAAATCCCATGGACAGAGGAGCCTGGTAGGCTGCAGTCCATGGGGTCGCTACTAGTTGGACACGACTGAGCGACTTCATTTTCACTTTTCACTTTCATGCATTGGAGAAGGAAATGGCAACCCACTCCAGTGTTCTTGCCTGGAGAATCCCAGGGACGGGGGAGCCTGGTGGGCTGCCGTCTATGGAGTCGCACAGAGTCAGACACGAATGAAGTGACTTAGCAGCAGCAGCAGCAGCTACTAGAAGACAGAGTGATCTCCTGAAATAGCTGGGAGAGGAGATGCAGTTAACCTCCTAGTGGTATGATGGGGCTGTGGCATCAGGGAGGCAGTGGAGTGATCTGGGTTAGTCTGCTCCCTGGGTTTCTTCATGAATCAGTAAGTGTTGTTTGTTTACAACCAGAGAAACTGCTTGGGCTGATTGAATTGAAAGAGAGATGATTGGTAGGATTGGTTGTGGTGGGGCTCTCAGAATTGATGGGGAGACTGAAGGCCTGGGAAGCAGGTCCTCCAGCTGAAGGGCCAGTTTGTCCTGGTCTCTTGCTGAAGACTGAGTGTCCTATAAGAGAACGTCTGATTCATTGCACTCTAGCCTCATGCCCTTTCTTTGGCTCTACTGGGGGGGCAGGAAAAGGATCTGGCCTCTGACCTTCCCATCACAGCAAAACTCTGCCACATCTTTACTGACTTCTCAAAAGCCTCATGGACAGATAAAGAAAGAAAGCTAGAGTTGGGGATCCTATCTAGTCTGAGTTGAGTGAAAGGGCAGTGTGCTGGTGAGAGAGGTGGTTAAAGAAAGAAGTGTAAGAAGTTCTGTGTTCTGATGAGGCACTGCCATGGTTTAACGACAGTTGCAGAAAGATAAGAAAGAAGTGAAGGGACTTCCCTGGTGGTCAG
Source organism: Cephalophus harveyi (assembly GCA_006410635.1). NCBI lineage: Eukaryota > Metazoa > Chordata > Mammalia > Artiodactyla > Bovidae > Cephalophus > Cephalophus harveyi. Next base: position 439,086 of record SJYT01038108.1, on the reverse strand, counting down.
CGGCTGAGACTCTGTGCTCCCAGTTCAGGGGAGTGAAGTTCAATCCCTCATTGGGGAACTGGATCCCACATAAGGCAAGTAAGAATTTGCATGCCACACAACTAAGTCCAAGCACAGCCAAATAAATAAAAATAAATATTTTTTTAAAACAAGAAGAAGGAAGTGAATTAAATAAAAGCTAAGGGAGCAGCCATGAAATTAAAAGACGCTTACTCCTTGGAAGAAAAGCTATGACCAACCTAGAGAGCATATTCAAAAGCAGAGACATTACTTTGCTGACTAAGGTCCGTCTAGTCAAGGCTATGGTTTTTCCTGTGGTCATGTATGGATGTGAGAGTTGGACTGTGAAGAAGGCTGATCGCCGAAGAATTGATGCTTTTGAAGTGTGGTGTTGGAGAAGACTCTTGAGAGTCCCTTGGACTGCAAGGAGATCCAGCCAGTCCATTCTGAAGGAGATCAACCCTGGGATTTCTTTGGAAGGAATGATGTTAAAGCTGAAACTCCAGTACTTTGGCCACCTCATGCGAAGAGTTGACTCATTGGAAAAGACTCTGATGCTGGGAGGGATTGGGGGCAGGAGAAGAAGGGGACGACCGAGGATGAGATGGCTGGATGGCATCACTGACTCAATGGATGTGAGTCTGAGCGAACTCCGAGAGATGGTGATGAACAGGGAGGCCTGGCGTGCTGCGATTCATGGGGTCGCAAAGAGTTGGACACGACTGAGCGACTGAACTGAACTGAACTGAGTAAAACCCTATATCTAATAGGGTTAGATAAATTAATAATTTAATCTTACTAATAACAGAATACATTTTAATAGAGCCTTATATATTTTAGTCATATAGAGATCTCAAGTATCTCACCAAAAAAGATGGCTCTTCTGCTCCACACTCTTAGCAAAAGCCAGTCAATAACAAAGAGCTCTAAGAAAAGAACAAAGTCACAAAGACAAAAGCAAGAAAACCAAAAATCGAGGATCTCATCAAAATGATACAACTAAAGGAGAACACACCCTCTGGACACAGGCAAAAAGAGAACACAATAAAACTAGGGCCTAATACCTGAGAAAAGCCTGTTTGGCTTCCAACAATTGCGTCACAGAAGACAAAAAAAAAGCCTTCCTAGAAATTTACAATTTGATCAGTAACTCTAACAACATGAAAGTCCCACCTTCTTTCTTGCATATATAAAAGATATCTATGAAGTCTACAATCCCTGTGTTTCAAAGAAATAGAAATGAAATTTAATAAATTATTTATTATGACTAAGTCTTAATCCACTGGATATCTCATATCACATTCCTTGTATGGCAGAACTTAAATAAATGGTCCATATTAAGCTTGAAAGTGAAAGTGAAGTCGCTTAGTCGTGTCCGACTCTTTGCGACCCCGTGGATTGTAGCCTACCAGGCTTCTCTATCCATGGGATTTTCTAGGCAAGGATACTGGAGTGGGTTACCATTTCCTTCTCCACGGGATCTTCCCGACCCGGGGATCGAACCCGGGTCTCCCACATCAGAGGCAAACGCTTTAACCTCTGAGCCACAAGGGAAGCCCCAATATTAAGCTTACTAAGAAAAAATAATGTTATTTGGAAGTAACGTGAAACTATAAATGCTATTCAAATGCAAATTTAAAATTATCCAACACAGAACCAGAAAGGAATAAAAAGCTCATCTGATATAAGTGTGATAACAGAACAAATTAAACAACTTTTAAACTTTTTATAGGAAAAAGAAATGGTCATTACCCAATATCGTTATATACCTTAATTATTTAAGCAGAGTTATAAAATTGTGCATAAAAGAATCTTCAGATTTTAAAATAGCCTATAACCATCTGAACCAATCTGAATTTAATCAGGTAAGTTTTCAGCCATTTACAGCATGCTCCATGCTTAGAATTTGATAATAGAATCTGGAACTGGCAATAGTTACTCTTTGTGTGGAAGTAACTGGATATTTAAAGACAAATGGTTAAAACCAACAAATACTAAACATTTGTTTAGTTTTATAGATTTAAGCACTCACTGGCTTAGAACCAAACTTAAATTCTGAGTAACTAAAGGTCAAGGGTAAGCTTATTTGCAAAATCAGCAGTGCTGACCCAAAGGTGACCTGGAGGAATAAAATGAAAACAGAAAAATTTACTTTTTTTTTCATGCTGTAAACATCAAAGCACGGTGACTGTTTAAAAAAACTCATTCATAATGACCATCAAATATTTGGGGGAGTTAAATTTTAACAAACATTTAAGGAGAACTTCAATACTCATAACGTTCACCATTTTATAAAGTGTAGAACAGCATTTACAAATTAAATGCTTCCTCTCTTAAATAAATTGTATGGCAATTTTAAAAGGAAGACAAGGGTCCCTTCTAACATTTTCTTTCTTTTTTTAGCAAATGCTTCATTTTATGTCATGGTGAACAGATGCATGAATAGGGTGCAGGGAAAAGGGATGACTGCCCCGGGCTGCGGGCAGGGACTTGCAGCCTCCATAGTCCTTTATGAGCTAGTAAACTGCTTGAATAATCATCAGGAAGCCAGTGGACAAAATGACGACGTGGACGATAATCAAGAGGAGGCCCAGGATCAGGGTGCAGATGTTCAGGCACTTGGCAGTGAAGGCGTAGCTCTAGGCCTCAGTGATGTCGCCCACCATTTTCCAGTCGCTAGACTTCATGGAGCGGATGAATGTCATGAAGCCCAAGCAGCACCAGTTCATGAAGATTCTGTTGAACAGGGATCAGACGATGTGGTCAGGCACGAAGGCCTCACTGCAGATGCGGACCACTGTGGTCATTGCAGACGCTGGACTCTGGGAAAACTCCAGCACGGCCACCTCGTGCACCTCCTTGAGAATCTTACAGGCTGGGGGGACCATGTGGGCACCAGTGAAAAAGGGCTGGGATGTGCAGTTCATGGTGGGGATGGAACAACTGTGGTCCAGACACCCACTTATGACATTTTCAATGTAATTAGCCTCATTAAAATAGCCAGAAGTAGCTATTCAATTGCAGTCTGTTAGTAAATGGTTTGAACTGACAGAGATGAAAGATAAACAAGTCAAATAACTGGACAAAGTTACAAAATATTTACTGAGAAAATACAATGTGCTCAGAGGTTTAAGGGTCTGCCTGGAATGCAGGAGACCCGGGTTTGATCCCTGGGTCGGGAAGATACCCTGGAGAAGGAAATGGCAACCCACTCCAGTACTCTTGCCTGGAGAATCCCGTTGAGGGAGGAGCCTGGTGGGCTACAGTCCATTGGGTCGCGAAGAGTCGGATACGACTGAGCGAATTCACTTCACTTCACTTCAAACTTCAATTGGTCATAATGATAGGAAGAAAAAAGATGAAAATGGGAAATTGTTGATGCTATATTTTACGAATCTGTGTAACAAAGATCAGGATTACAAGGAGCTAAAAGTCCTTACCCTCTTATCACATCTCCCACTAACACTTTGACATTAGCAAAACAACATAATAAAAAAAACATTAGTATTCTGGAAAATTAATGTGCTTATTGACATAGACTTCCCGTATAGGTCTCTTTCAAACAGAAAGCAAACCACTGCATTTCTAATTTAATACTCTCTTGGAAACCAGAGGCTATAATCCAAAGAGCTAGCATTCTCAACTAAAATTCACCAAGTTCCAAAACGCAAGAGTAGAGACACACATGATAGCCCTAGGGCCTATTATAAGCCACCCCTCCCTCAATGTTTTTAATACTGGAATACAGTGTGACATATAAGAGTTAAGTAATAGTAAGTAAATATTTATTAAATGCCTACTAGTATTGGCAATACTCCAATATTTTGGCCAACTGATGCGAAAAACCGACTCATTGGAAAAGACCCTGAGGCTGGGAAAGATTGAAGGTGGGAGGAAAAGGGGATGACAGAGGATGAGATGGTTGGATGGCATGACCAACGCGATGGACATGTGTTTGAGTAGGCTCTGGGAGTTGGTGATGGACAGGTAAGCCTGGCGTGCTGCAGTCCATGGGGTCGCAAGGAGTCAGACACAACAGAGCGACTGAACTGACTGACTAGTATTGGAAAGTAACGTGCTAAGTCAGACAGAAACAGTCCCATCCCACATGAAGCACAGGTTGGGTATCTAAAATATACTGTTTTATCCACTTAATAACTCCACAGATATTATCTTCCCAGTATTTTAGAAAGGGATCTGAGACTATGAGAGGCTAACTAACTGGCCCGAAAAACAAAGTCCAAAGAAGAAGAAGCGTTTAGAATGAAATCCAAGGCTGTGACTCCCATCTGTAACCCATGATCTTTGTTCTACATTCAGTAGATTCTTTATGAGGGTTGTGGAAAAGCCGGCTAAAAACTCAAAATAAAAAAATACTAAGATCAAAGCATCCATGTTTGGGACTGGAAACAAAAGGGGAAAAGATGGAAGTTGTGACAGATTTCTTCCTTGGCGCTCTAAAATCACTGCAGAAGGTGACTGCAGTCACGAAATTAAAAGATGCTTGCTTCTTGGCAGGGAAGCTATGACAAACCCAGACAGTGTATTAAAAAGCAAAGACATCACTTTATCAACAAAGGTCTGTCTAGTCAAAGCTATGGTTTTTCTAGTAGTCATGTATGGATGTGAGAGTTGGACCATAAAGAAGGCAGAGTGCCGAAGAACTGATGCTTCTGAACTGTAGTGCTGGAGGAGAGTCCCTTGAACAGCAAGGAGATCAAACTGGTCAATCTTAAAAGAAATCAACCCTGAAGATTTATTGGAAGGACTGATAGCTGAAGCTCTTATACTTTGGCCACCTGATGCTAACAGCCAAATCATTGGAAAAGACCCTGATGCTGGGAAAGATTGAAGGCAGAAGGAGAAGAGGGAAACAGAGGATGATATGGTTGGATGGCATCATGAATTCAATGGACATGAACTATGGGAAATGCCCAGAGATGGTGAAGGACAGGGTGGCCTGGCATGCTAGAGCACACAGGGTCACAAAGAGCTGGACACATCTAGTGACTCAGACGGTAAAGCGTCTGTCTGCAATGTAGGAGACCTGGGTTCAATCCTTAGGTTGGGAAGGTCCACTGAAGAAGGAAATGGCAGCCCACACCAGTATTCTTGCCTGGAAAATCCCATGGACAGCGGAGCCTGGTAGGATATCATCTGTGGGGTCGTAAAGAGTCAGACACGACTGAGCGACTTCACTTTCACTTACTGAACAACAATAAACATCCTCTAGGGGCATTTTTGGAAATTAATGCTTCTGGTTGTCACAATGATTAGGAGACACTACCTGACATTTGGCATCAACCAAGACATCAAAGTTGTTGAACACTCAGAACAGTCTCTTGTATAACAAAAAATGTTCTCACATTCCATAACAATTTTAAAGTATCCTGACATTCATATGAGTGAAAAAATCTAGTCATAATTATTTGAACCTAGAATCTCTTACATTTAAACATACAGTAGCTTTCACACCTACTTTAATGAATCTGAAAGGTCCAGTAATTTAACTATCAGGAATACAGAGGAAAAATTATATCACTGAGAATTTGACCAAGAAGTGTTTATCACTTCAGAAAAATCACTTCACCCATGGCTATCTCACTGAAATATTTGCACTAGCAATTTATCAACATACAGGCAAGCAAAGTGTATAACTGTGCTGATGTAACACATGTGGCAGGCTAAGTGTCTTAACCTGAGCAATTTGTGCCTTCTAGTCTAGTTACACTCTAAATACTAAATAAATTACTTTCCTCTTATTTTCCCATTCCTACAACTATGGCATTATATTGATCTCTCCATACGTTATCAGCTTAAAAATGAACCTTAACTATGAATTTTATATCAACACAGTAAAGAGGCATCAGAAAATACATGCTATCAAAAGAAGCATGAGATTTCAGTGCTGAGAACCACTACTATCATTGTGCCCCTAACAACGATACTAACTGTGCCATACCCTTGGCCTAAAAATAATACAACTGAAACCACCTTAATTATACGATTCACCTCTACTCATGAAAACTTTCACACAAGTTATTCTCAATGGCAGAATGTTTTCTTGTATTGAACTGAAGTACCTTATTATATCATTTAAATATGTTTACTATTTTCTCTGTTCTAAAATAATATCTGGGTAGGACAAGAATAGCTCAATAAAAGCACCATATAGCAGCTATATTTTATCAGTGAAATGTGTTTATCAGTCTCCCTCTTTCATTTGGGGCTTCCCTGGTGGCTCAGAGGTTAAAGCGTCTGCCTCCAGTGCGGGAGACCCGGGTTCGATCCCTGGGTCGGTGACTTCCCGTATAGGTCTCTTTCAAACAGAAAGCAAACCACTGCATTTCTAATTTAATACTCTCTTGGAAACCAGAGGCTATAATCCAAAGAGCTAGCATTCTCAACTAAAATTCACCAAGTTCCAAAACGCAAGAGTAGAGACACACATGATAGCCCTAGGGCCTATTATAAGCCACCCCTCCCTCAATGTTTTTAATACTGGAATACAGTGTGACATATAAGAGTTAAGTAATAGTAAGTAAATATTTATTAAATGCCTACTAGTATTGGCAATACTCCAATATTTTGGCCAACTGATGCGAAAAACCGACTCATTGGAAAAGACCCTGAGGCTGGGAAAGATTGAAGGTGGGAGGAAAAGGGGATGACAGAGGATGAGATGGTTGGATGGCATGACCAACGCGATGGACATGTGTTTGAGTAGGCTCTGGGAGTTGGTGATGGACAGGTAAGCCTGGCGTGCTGCAGTCCATGGGGTCGCAAGGAGTCAGACACAACAGAGCGACTGAACTGACTGACTAGTATTGGAAAGTAACGTGCTAAGTCAGACAGAAACAGTCCCATCCCACATGAAGCACAGGTTGGGTATCTAAAATATACTGTTTTATCCACTTAATAACTCCACAGATATTATCTTCCCAGTATTTTAGAAAGGGATCTGAGACTATGAGAGGCTAACTAACTGGCCCGAAAAACAAAGTCCAAAGAAGAAGAAGCGTTTAGAATGAAATCCAAGGCTGTGACTCCCATCTGTAACCCATGATCTTTGTTCTACATTCAGTAGATTCTTTATGAGGGTTGTGGAAAAGCCGGCTAAAAACTCAAAATAAAAAAATACTAAGATCAAAGCATCCATGTTTGGGACTGGAAACAAAAGGGGAAAAGATGGAAGTTGTGACAGATTTCTTCCTTGGCGCTCTAAAATCACTGCAGAAGGTGACTGCAGTCACGAAATTAAAAGATGCTTGCTTCTTGGCAGGGAAGCTATGACAAACCCAGACAGTGTATTAAAAAGCAAAGACATCACTTTATCAACAAAGGTCTGTCTAGTCAAAGCTATGGTTTTTCTAGTAGTCATGTATGGATGTGAGAGTTGGACCATAAAGAAGGCAGAGTGCCGAAGAACTGATGCTTCTGAACTGTAGTGCTGGAGGAGAGTCCCTTGAACAGCAAGGAGATCAAACTGGTCAATCTTAAAAGAAATCAACCCTGAAGATTTATTGGAAGGACTGATAGCTGAAGCTCTTATACTTTGGCCACCTGATGCTAACAGCCAAATCATTGGAAAAGACCCTGATGCTGGGAAAGATTGAAGGCAGAAGGAGAAGAGGGAAACAGAGGATGATATGGTTGGATGGCATCATGAATTCAATGGACATGAACTATGGGAAATGCCCAGAGATGGTGAAGGACAGGGTGGCCTGGCATGCTAGAGCACACAGGGTCACAAAGAGCTGGACACATCTAGTGACTCAGACGGTAAAGCGTCTGTCTGCAATGTAGGAGACCTGGGTTCAATCCTTAGGTTGGGAAGGTCCACTGAAGAAGGAAATGGCAGCCCACACCAGTATTCTTGCCTGGAAAATCCCATGGACAGCGGAGCCTGGTAGGATATCATCTGTGGGGTCGTAAAGAGTCAGACACGACTGAGCGACTTCACTTTCACTTACTGAACAACAATAAACATCCTCTAGGGGCATTTTTGGAAATTAATGCTTCTGGTTGTCACAATGATTAGGAGACACTACCTGACATTTGGCATCAACCAAGACATCAAAGTTGTTGAACACTCAGAACAGTCTCTTGTATAACAAAAAATGTTCTCACATTCCATAACAATTTTAAAGTATCCTGACATTCATATGAGTGAAAAAATCTAGTCATAATTATTTGAACCTAGAATCTCTTACATTTAAACATACAGTAGCTTTCACACCTACTTTAATGAATCTGAAAGGTCCAGTAATTTAACTATCAGGAATACAGAGGAAAAATTATATCACTGAGAATTTGACCAAGAAGTGTTTATCACTTCAGAAAAATCACTTCACCCATGGCTATCTCACTGAAATATTTGCACTAGCAATTTATCAACATACAGGCAAGCAAAGTGTATAACTGTGCTGATGTAACACATGTGGCAGGCTAAGTGTCTTAACCTGAGCAATTTGTGCCTTCTAGTCTAGTTACACTCTAAATACTAAATAAATTACTTTCCTCTTATTTTCCCATTCCTACAACTATGGCATTATATTGATCTCTCCATACGTTATCAGCTTAAAAATGAACCTTAACTATGAATTTTATATCAACACAGTAAAGAGGCATCAGAAAATACATGCTATCAAAAGAAGCATGAGATTTCAGTGCTGAGAACCACTACTATCATTGTGCCCCTAACAACGATACTAACTGTGCCATACCCTTGGCCTAAAAATAATACAACTGAAACCACCTTAATTATACGATTCACCTCTACTCATGAAAACTTTCACACAAGTTATTCTCAATGGCAGAATGTTTTCTTGTATTGAACTGAAGTACCTTATTATATCATTTAAATATGTTTACTATTTTCTCTGTTCTAAAATAATATCTGGGTAGGACAAGAATAGCTCAATAAAAGCACCATATAGCAGCTATATTTTATCAGTGAAATGTGTTTATCAGTCTCCCTCTTTCATTTGGGGCTTCCCTGGTGGCTCAGAGGTTAAAGCGTCTGCCTCCAGTGCGGGAGACCCGGGTTCGATCCCTGGGTCGGGAAGATCCCCTGGAGAAGGAAATGGCAATCCACTCCAGTATTCTTGCCTGGAGAATCCCATGGACGGAGAAGCCTAGTAGGTTACAGTCCATGGGGTCGCAAAGAGTCGGACACGACTGAGCGACTTCACCTTCACCTTCACCTTCACCTCTTTCATTTACCATATTTCCCAGTATGTGTTCAAAGACTATCTATTCACAGAATGGTAATTCCACAGTATTCCTATTCAATACAGTAAATCATGAACTGAATAATCAATCACTGTATAAATGCTTTCTACTCACAATAAATTTTTATTGAGTATAGAGGTGCAAATATTACTCCTATCCAATATAAAAATTCACAAAAAGAATGCTCAGTTTGCAGAGGTAATAAATTAGAGAAAGCATACAATGGAACTGGCTTACTACTTGAATTTTTTTTTAAAGTCAAGGTTTAAAATGCTGTCAATTAAGGTTTTCCAAGGATCCCATACTTTCTAACACAAAGTACAAATAGTTGTTTGGAAATATATATTCATCTACCGGAAACAGACATCCTCTACTAGTTATGGACTTTAGAGAGATGACTTTGGTGCATACACCTAAATTCACGACAAAACTTTAAAAGAATAAGTTGAATAATTCTTGCCCTATTGCAAATCTTTATTAATAGTAAACAAATCCTCCAATATCTCTTACCTCAAAAATAAGAATGGGATGCCACTGGTTAAATAATAATTGAATGGCCCAGCTTCTCTAGACCTTTTACTAAATTTCAGGTCAAGGGCTGCTCACTAAATAATCTTGCAAGGTACAGCACTGGTAAACTGCCAGATATGGGACAATTTTCAAAGAGATTTCAGACAAATACAAACCTTAGGGAATCTGAACCATGAACTGATATTAACATAGATTTGCAGTATGGGCTCACACTATCAAGAAAGTCCAGAAAATTCACAAGCAGATAATTTAACTTGCAGTTCTCTCATGTTGCAGTGTCCCTACATGGGTAGCAGAAGCAAGCAGATAATTTCTCTGACAGCCTTTGAACTCAACTCAGGCTATGACCAATTGTCAGATCGTTAACTATACAAGGACTCCTAATTTCACAGATGTTAAAATATGAAAAATCACAAAAATAATAATCAATGAGATAGCACGCAGATGCTTTCAGAATTAATGAAAACGAAATTATACTTAGGGTACAGAACAAAAGGAACTAACTATCTCAAAATTAGGTGATTTTTTTCAAAGAAGAAAAAAACAAAGTTCTAGCTAGGGAATTACAGTTTCCTGTTCACAAACTGAAAGCAGCTTTTTTTTAATGACAAGGAAAACATTTATATTTTAAAAGAATCATACTGAAAGCACCTCTTTCTTAAGGAGCATTTACAATAAGAAGGGAGGTCTCAAACTTCTCTTTGCTTTTACACCTGTCAGTAAAATTATATTAACTACATAAGCTACAAAGCCCAAGGACAGTAATCTGTAACAGTTTTTAAAAGAACACAACTAACTGAAAAGTTAATATTTTAAAACACAATTAAAAAGGAAGTTTAGAGCTTAATCCCATTATCTCTGAAGTTAAATAAGCATATGTGAAAGTCACTCAGTCATGTCCAACTCTTCACAACCCCACAGACTGTAGCCAGCCAGGTTCCTCTTTCCATGGGATTCTCTGGGCAAGATACTGGAGTGGGTAGCCACTCCCTTCTCCAGGGGATCTTCCCAACCCAGGGATCAAAACTGGGTCTCCTGCATTACAGTTAGATTCTTTACTGTCTATAAACATCTACAAACACACACACACACACATATATATATAAGGATACGTATATATGTATGTATATACATATATAAAGATACTGAAAACATACATGAAACCCTAAATTATTGCCATTCTTTGTCACAGAAGATTAGTGACAGGTGAATTTTTGTGTGCCTTTCAATGCTAATCAGATTTAGATTCACAATTTTATCAGTACTGAACCCAATATTACCAACTTGACAGATCCATAAGAGAGTGTACTTTGACTCATGTACTTGTTTAATTGAGTTAATTAATCACAGCCTAACCAAAATATCTCAGACAGACCTCACACAGCATTCAAAGTGTAGCTTGAAATCTAACCCACCCTCCCTTTTCTTTAAACTGGATCAAGGGATGAAGTCAATAAATTGTCAATTAATAACATACTTGCTTTGATGATTCTTCAGTAATTTACTGTCATCCCACTTCATAAATTTTTTTAGTAAAAGTTGTGGGATTTCAAGAAAGATACCTCTTCCATGGGAAAACTCAATTTAAGCGTTTTCTGCTGCCAAAAAGCCAATAAGACAAACTAGCTGATAATCCTCCCACACTACACCGTGTGGGTATAAGCACTCAACCAGTGAAAGTTTAATTTGTTCCACCAAGGGCATAGAAAACCACTCAGATTTGTTCACTAAACAGGTGTCAACATTAGTCTCTAGCTTTTCGTTAAGGGCAGGTTAAACTAGGTTATTCATATTCATACTCAAAAATAAATAGTTTTGTACCTAGTAGTGTCAGTACAATAAACATAAACATTATCCCACTTTCAGAGTCCAGGTGCTCCATTGTTTATATGCTTTACAACTTCTAATGGGAATTCACTGCAACTCACAACCAGTCTCCTTCAAACAGCATTCTCCTTGCACTTAAAAGCCAGATACCCCTAAATAATAATTAAGACATATAAACCCCTAACATGTTGGCCTTTCTGGCACTCGAGATATCATTTTTACCTCCTATCCCCGTAGTGCTGACCTCCGTGTGTGCAGATTGTTAAGTCTCTTATCCACTCTCAGGAAAAACTCCCTAACTGACATAAATTTACCCTGGCCACACAATTCTCTGACTTCTTATCCTGTGAATAACAGATCCATGTTTCATGCCCTCCAAGGGTGAGTCCTCCTAACCATCTGTCAGACTCCCTTAAATAGCTCAATGAACCCACTTCACATTTATGATAATAAATATGTAAACTATGGGGGAAATGCGTACTTCTGGTCATCTAATAAAACAAAAATAAACAACATTAATTAAAAGTTATGAATTATAAGTAGATGAAAGGTACTTTTTGACAGAGTGACTAGTATCAACAAGAAAAATGGTAACACCAAACAGTTATAGCCAAAGTGGTAAATAAATAAGACAAACTAACAGAATGACTAATTTCAAAGGGGCAAAAGCGTGGAGTTCAGTCTATTTTTGCCTCCTGAGAATAATTACTAGGAATTAATCTCATTATCTTCCATCAAAGACAAGTTTACCATGTAAATGTCACCAAGGACTTCGTTCTCATTCAAATTCATTTATTAATTCAACAATCTTTTATTGACCACTAACCATTTGCCTAAAACTAAGCATTAAGCATTCACAGATATTAAGAAACAGTCCTTGTATTTGAGCTATTATAATTCAATGGAAAATGCTGACAAAAATTAATCATCATAATTTTTGATAAATGGTTTAACAATTTCCTAAGGGGTTACAGAATGTGGGGGTAGGGGGAAGCAAACATGAAAGGGCACCTCACTTGTCTTAAACATGGGAATTAATTTTTAATGGTAGTAATGCTTTAACTGTAGAGTGGAGAGGAGCAAACCAGGGTGCTTCCTATGCCCTGAAAACTGTACACACAAATGAAGGTGGTAAAGGAGAACGGCATGCTCATGGAATTCAAAATAGTTCACACAGTGTAGTGAAAACATTACCTAAGAACAAATTCATATATTTGGCTAAGAAGTCTGTCTTTTATCCAGAAAGATATGAGAAAGTCACTGAAGGGTATTTTAAAAAGAAGGGAAAGGATCAGATCTGTCTTATAGAAAAGTTTTATAGAAAAGTCTTGAAAAACTGATTACTGCCCAAACAGGAATCAAGGGAAATGAAGGAAGGGAAAAGTTTAGGGCAATTACTAGGTTTCTGACTGGACTGGTAATACTACCATTCAGGGCTGAGTATAATGTGCTTGTGAATTATTCAAGAGAAAACGTTTCACAGATAACCAAAAATTCATCTGCTGATCAGGGAAAATGTTGGTACTCCAAACAGTAGGGAGCAGCATAAATTTAAGAGTTAACTTTACAGAAATGATTAGAATTATCTAATGCTAGATACATACTATCAATTCATTTTACACACTGGATACAAAGTTTTATTCCACCAAAAAAAAAAAAAAACACTGAACTTAATTAAAAATTTCCTTCTTATACCTAAATATCTTTTCACAGGAAAGTAATTTCTGATTAACTAGAAAATAAATACTAGTTTATTTCTGTTTGGGGAATTCTAGTCACAAACTTTTACCATGACAATGATAACTACTGAGGTTTGTATGTGACAAATCTTACTCTAAAATAGTTTCCCCACATGAAATCACTTAATCTTGTGATAACCCCGTAACACTATTATTATCACTATTATTAACATTATTATCTCCATATTACCAATGAGAAAACAAAGTTACTGAAGAATCCAAAAACTTGCTCACGATCACAGAGATGGTATGCAATAGGGTCAGGAATCAGTCTGATTTCAAAGCCCATGCTTTTAATCTATACTATACTATAGCCCATACTATACAATCTATCATTTACGCTGTCATAAATTAATAAATTAGGATCATGGAAACATCAAAATTTATTTAGAAGTTGTAGAAAATTATAGATAGACCACAAATAAGTAGATTTGAGTGTAAATGGAAAAGCAGCTCTCTGTAGTGAGACATCTGTAGTATAAATTTCGTTTCAGGCACTGAGACACACTCAGCACTAAAGTGGTCGCAAACAAGAAACAAGCACTCTAAAGCTCCATGGCATGTGGAGCAATGCACAGAATTCTGCAGCTGCTTCTAAATCCTTCTACTACTGGAATTTCGCTTTTGGATTCACTGATCCTGGAATGCACTAGCCTTTAAAATACTTGAAACAGACTTCATTCCTAATGCCACCTCAATTCCTTCAATGGTGACATCACTATAGAAAAAAACATGTAGTTATAAAGTTAAAACGTAGTATGAATTATGGGGTAATCTTCACCTTGTCAGAAATATGGGCCCACTGTCTCTAGATAATGATGCTTTAGGTCTTCTCTTTCTCAACTGGTTTCAAATAACAAAGAAAGACCTTTTCATAATGTTAATTGGCATATTTTACTGGTATTCAGCATTAAAATATCAATATTGATATGCTAATCTGAAGTCCTACAGATTACTAGAGATTGCCCTAGTAACCTGGCTGTAGAGAATAAAGTAATGGCCAAATCAGTCTAGACAGAAAATTCATTATCTTGAAACCCCCGGATGATGACTAGATAGCAGTCTTAGTGTAGCAAAAAATCTAGAAGGCCCTGTATAAGCGATAAACACCTAATAAACACACAGCTGCGACTGGAACCCAGCTCTAGAATAACACAGGCAATCTCTCTTGAATAGGTTAAGGAAAAGAAATATAAGTAAGAGAACACAGAAAAGACCCCATCATATTTCCCAGTAAAAGCCCTTTCATAATTAACACCAAGACTGGTAGAAACAAAGCAATAATGATCTGGAAACCTATACTGTACTCTTAACCAAACAAATATTATAGTTGGTCACAGACTGATCAGGGGGTATAGCAACAAATTTAAGCTACAACTCATTAAGAAAGATTTAAATAGATTTCAGAGAGTGTTTTTGTTTTGTTTTTTAGAATACAGAAGACAACCCACACAGCAACCTTACCGTGCTTCAGCTACATACTATTTCAGTATTTACAACCAACACTTTGCTTAGAAGTTTTTTTTTTCTAAACTGACAAGTTATTTTTCAAATGTTGACATAAAATTATTTAGAATAAGGAACCTACCATTTATCAAAGAACAAATTAATGCTGTATGTGTTATTCACTTAGGTATAACCGAAGATAAAGCCCAGGAACTACCTCAGAACTGGAAATAAGAGAAGGGCATAGGAAACAAACAACAGTATATGAACTGATACCATGCTGGGGCAGTGCCTCAAAACTGCTCCCTCTTGGGACTTTCCTGGTGGTCCAATGATTAAGACTCTGCACTTCCAATGTAGGGAGTGCAGGTTTGATTCCTAGTCTGGGAACTAAGATCCCGCATGCTGTGCAATGTGGCCAAAAGCAAAAAACATACACACACAAAAAAACAAATAACTGCTCACCTTTGGCTAAACACATATATGCACACAAATACAGGTTTGTTAAAAGGGGTCTAAATAAAAAACAGCCATAGAGAAAGATATCAAGATATGTTTAAAAGAAGATTCAAAGATTCAGAAAAACATACAACTCTGATTTTGTAGATAAAACTTCTCTTTGAGGCATGTGTTGCTTCCAGACAAGTAGGATACAGTTACAGGAGCATGTCTTAAAACAGAGCAAAGCAGCATCTCCCTGGTGGTCCAGTGGTTAAGAATCTGCCTGCCAATGCAGGGGACATGGGCTCAGATCCCTGGCCTAGGGAGATCCTACATACCATGGAGCAACTAAGTCCAGGGGCTGCAACTACTAAAGCCCAAGGAGCTCTAGAGCCTGTGCTCCGCGACAAGAGAAGCCACAGCAATGAGAAGCCTGCTAACCACAACGGAGAGGAGGCCCTCCTTCCCAGGACTAGAGAAAGCCACCTTGCAGCTACGATGACCACAGCCAAAAATTAATGAATTAAAAAAAAAAAAAAAAGCAAAGCAAACTACTTAGCTCATGTTAACTACAAATTGATTTTTGTAAATATCGATATAATGATAGTTACTATGAGTATGTGTAAAATTTTCTCATTATGTCACTGGCATAATACCTGTAAGTAGAGGATCATCAATTGTTAAGTCAATGAGGATGATATCTTATATAAACACTTTTTAAGGGTGAGAAATATTTTTAACAGACCAACTTAAAAAAAGAAAACTGGTCAAACATGGCAATATCAATATTATCTGTAGCTTATTAACCAGTCACATGGTACCTTTCTTAATTTCACTTCCATCTGTCCAATAGTGTCATAACATGCTAAGTTTGTAAGAGTAATAATTTTACAGTCCTCTGTCTGAAAATCCTGAAATGAATAATAAAAATAATATTAATTAGCAAATACACTTGGTTTATGACATGAACGATGACCTCTTTAAAGGGATGTCTCTGTACAGTGGACAATCCACAGAAAACTATTCAGTGCCTGGTGTTGCAATCACGCAATGGAGTAAGACACATTCAAACTGACATCATGCGATTTATACAAAGATAAGGTTCCACAGTTAAAATGCAAGTAACAGCTTCAAAGTTACAGATCCATTTCTTCCTTCATATAACAATCTCGTCTTAGACTATCCTTTATCATTCCATGTTTTCTAAAATTCTTCTCCTGACTAGACATCAGATGGTAGTAAAAAGATGACAAATAAGAAGTAATAATAGTTAGTTGCTTTGTTTATAAGTAGTTCTGATTTAAAATAGAACCACAGCCTGCATTTTAGGAAATATATAAAAATTCTGCACATGAATGGATCGATTATATAAAAACTTACCCAGAACAGCAATACGTTGAGCATATTTTGTGAATCATGGAGACAAAAACATTGCAGGATTCATTTAAAGTAGACAAGTAGTATCTATCATGTCATCTAAAATATTTAAGATATTTAGTAATCAGAGTATATGTGATAAGCTTGAGCAAAGTAAAATCATCTATGTGTTAGATTTCTGTAAATTTTAAATACACTGTATTTAAACACAATCTTTTAAGTTACAAACTTCAGAGGCTGACATCAGAGGCTATCATTATTAAAAGTAATGCATAAAGCTGGTCAGCAATTACACTGATCACATCGCCATGAAAACCAAAAACCTAGTAGATGACAATGGAGCTCAACATTTTCCAGCTGCTGAGAGTAAAGGCTTTCAACATTTGGATATATGCAGGCATCTTATTTTCCCAGGATTTCAAAGTCCACATGCAGGCTGCTGTTCAGCTATTATAAATGAGTAATTCAAGTAGGGCATGACTGCTTCTTGTATTAACTTGATAAAGATGTTTCATTCCAAATGCATCAACAGTTGTGTTAAGTCATCCCTTTCACAGGCTGACTGAGGCTTACTTATGATATGGCTTGTTAACAATGCATACAATTAAAAAAATTATTAACTTCTGCTATTTCTTATTCTAAAGCTAAAAATCAAGTTCTACTTAATATTAATGACTAACTTCAAGCAAGGCCATATAAATACAATCTAATGATCCAAATATTTTATTTTTAACAAGTGTCTTAGGAAACAAAAGCAGTAATAGCAAGTATTACAAATATTTCATATTGTATAATCACACTGTAAAATTTCCAAATTTTAAATACAATTTTGATTATAGTTCTCTGAATATACTGAAACACTTTAGAAGAAAAACTCCATTACTATAAATATATCCCATACACTTTTAAATAATTAAAACTTTAACAAAAATATACTTTTAAACTTTATAAAAATATGGATTTGCACTCATAAAAACTGTCATTCCATCACTAAGTAGTGTCCATCTCTTTTTGTGACCCCCATGGACTGTAGCCTGCCAGGTTCCTCTGTCCACGGGGTTTTCCAGGCAAGAATACTGAAGTGGGAGCCCATTTCCTTTTCCAAGGAATCTTCCCGACCCAAGGATCAAACCCATGTCTCCTGCATTGGCAGGCAGATTCTTTATCCCTGGGCCACTGGGGAAGCTGACTCATAATAATCACCAACATTTAAAGTAAAACAATGTCAGAAACTGAAAGTATTTGCAATGTTTAAACAGAAGAATTTTTAACTCATATGTAATCTTCTATCATTCCAGGTTTCAATGAAGTGAAGTGAAGTCGCTCAGTCGTGTCTGACTCTTTGTGACCCCATGGACTGTAGCCTACCGCGCTCCTCCATCCATGGGATTTTCCAGGCAAGAGTACTGGAGTGGGTTGCCATTTCCTTCTCCAGAGGATCTTCCCGACCCAGGGCTCGAACCCGGTCTCCCGCAATGTAGGCAGAGGCTTTACCGTCTGAGCCACAGGGGAAGTGCAGATTTCAAAATCTATCCTTATTTGAGAAAACTTTCCTAGTATCATCCATGTCCTCTCTTCCCATTCAAGTTAATCTCTGCCATCTATTTTCAGATAGATGTAGTTTTCTCCCAATCAATTATAGTATCTGTTAAGCTTGTTTTCTAGAATTAATTATAGGGGTATATTACTCAATGGGGACTGGTATCTAATACATTTTTATACCACCCTTTAGCAGTATCATGCATGTAGCTAACAGCCAATAAATGAAATTAAGCAAAATGAAATGAGCTGATTAATCAATTTTGGGGGATCTGCATTCTTCCCTACTCTTTGTTCTTAGTGTAATGGTTAAGTGTATGAGTTCTAGAGACAGACTGCTTCAGTTCTACTTAAAATGCTTACCAAAATCCCTGCTGCATGAGAAGAACCAGAAAAATATTACTATAATACCAAATGTCTGTGTGTGTATGTGTGTGTTATTCGCTCAGTAGTGTCCGACTCTTTGCAACTCCAAGGACTGTAGTCTGCCAGGTTCCTCTGTCCATGGAATTCTCCAGACAAGAATACTACAGTAGGTTGCCATTTCCTACCCCAGGGATCAATCTTCCTGACCCAAGGATTGAAAACGGATCTCTTGCATCTCCTGCCCTGCAGAACAAATGTCTCTATCATCCAAAAACAAACCTGATTCTCATTCCTTTGGACCTCATTGTAGGGACAGGCATTGCACCTAGTACCCAGCTCTCCAGCTTTTTAAACCAGACACGGGATACTGGCCTACTACACCCTTTCCCTTGGCCATCATATTCAATGATTATATTCAATTCCTACTGATTCCAACACATTACAAACCCGAAATTTGGAAGTTTTATTGACAGTATCAGTTTTTTCACTGCAACATTCTCTTACTGTCCCTGCTTCCTATCTTGCCATCATCCATACTACTATGTTGATTTCTAAAGCATAAAGATGATGATAAAAACTTTCAAATGCTCCATATGGCCCTTAATCCAAAATCTTTACAATGACTTCCAAGGTTTTTCATAACCCGAGGGAGCTTGCTGATCTCAAAAGACATTAATTCTTATCATGCTCCCCCTTCCATTCCAAGCCGATGCAGAACTTAACTGCAGTTGCCCCAAACCTGACCCATTTTTTTTCTCCTCCAGCTCATAATTAATGTCTCATGACTGATTCCTTGAAAGCTTTCCTAAGCTCCAGGCATGAGTAAACGGTCTCCTTTGCTACATCTTTTTTATGGCAATGTTTAAACCACCTTTTAATTAATTGCTTACCTGTAAGTGTCCCTCATGAACTATAAGCTCAAAAGAAATAAAAGGGTTTTTTCAACTTTGGATCCCAAGTTTTGTGCACAAAGTAAATACGTACCTGATTACTTAAATTATATAATAAAAAGAACACCAGACAAGAAGAGTCACCTTTACCTCTTTCACTCTCTAGCTGCTTGACTCTGATGACATCTGACCGTCTATATGACAGGCTTGCTTGCCTTATTCTTTTCTTCTGGACTAGTTGGAAAATCTCTCCTCCTTGAAACATATGTATTCTTCTACAAATGCTCAGTTCAGTTCAGTCGTGTCCGACTCTTTGCGACCCCATGAATCGCAGCACGCCAGGCCTCCCTGTCCATCACCAACTCCGGGAGTTCACTCAAACTCACGTCCATCGAGTCGGTGTTGTCATCCAGCTATCTCATCCTCTGTTGTCCCCTTCTCCTCCTGCCCCCAATCCATCCCAGCATCAGTCTTTTCCAATGAGTCAACTCTTCGCATGAGGTGGCCCAAGTCCTGGAGTTTCAGATTTAGCATCATTCGTTCGAAAGAACACCCAGGACTGACCTCCTTGTTGTCATCCAGCTATCTCATCCTCTGTTGTCCCCTTCTCCTCCTGCCCCCAATCCATCCCAGCATCAGTCTTTTCCAATGAGTCAACTCTTCGCATGAGGTGGCCCAAGTCCTGGAGTTTCAGATTTAGCATCATTCGTTCGAAAGAACACCCAGGACTGACCTCCTTTAGAATACACTGGTTGGATCTCCTTGCAGTCCAAGGGACTCTCAAGTGTCTTCTCCAACATCACAGTTCAAAAGCATCAATTCTTCAGCACTCAGCTTTCTTCACAGTCCAACTCTCACATCCACACATGACTACTGGAAAAACCATAGCCTTGACTAGATGGACCTTTGTTGGCAAAGTAATGTCTCTGCTTTTCATTATGCTATCTAGGTTGGTCATAACTTTCCTTCCAAGGAGTAAGCGTCTTTTAATTTCATTAAAATTTAAGTTAAATTTAATTTTAATTTACAAATGTTTAGGTATTGCTTTTTTTTCTCCATAGTTCCATATATGTTTCTAATGAGCAGTCATGTTTATTTTTTTAATATAAATTTAATTATTTTAATTGGAGGCTATTTATAATATTGTATTTGGTTTTGCCATACATTGACATGAATCCGCCATGGGTATACATGTGTTCCCCATCCTGACCTCCCTCCCATCTCCCTCCCTATACCATCCCTCTGGGTCGTCCCAGTGCACCAGCCCCAAGCATCCTGTATCCTGCATCGAACCTGGACTGGCAATTCGTTTCACATATGATAATATACATGTTTCAATGCCACTCTCCCAAATCATCCCACCCTCACCCTTTCCCACAGAGTCCAAAAGACTGTTCTATACATCTGTGTCTCTTGTGCTGTCTTGCATACAGGGTTATCATTACCATCTTTCTAAATTCCATATATATGTGTTAGTATACTGTATTGGTGTTTTTCTTTCTGGCTTACTTCACTCTGTATAATAGGCTCCAGTTTCATCCACCTCATTAGAACTGATTCAAATGTATTCTTTTTAATGGCTGAGTAATACTCCATTGTGTATATGTACCACAGCTTTCTTATCCATTTATCTGCTGATGGACATCTAGGTTGCTTCCATGTCCTGGCTATTATAAACAGTGCGGTGATGAACACTGGGGTACATGTGTCTCTTTCAATTCTGGTTTCCTCAGTGTGTATGCCCAGCAGTGGAATTGCAAGAGTCAGACATGACTTAGCGACTAAACCACCAAACCACCACCATGGCAGTTCTATTTCCAGTTTTTGAAGGAATCTCCATGCTGTTCTTTACAGTGGCTGTACTAGTTTGCATTCCCACCAACAGTGTAAGAGGGTTCCCTTTTCTCCACACCCTCTCCAGCATTTATTGCTTGTAGACTTTTGGATCACAGCCATTCTGACTGGTGTGAAATGGTATATGAACACTGGGGTACATGTGTCTCTTTCAATTCTGGTTTCCTCAGTGTGTATGCCCAGCAGTGGAATTGCAAGAGTCAGACATGACTTAGCGACTAAACCACCAAACCACCACCATGGCAGTTCTATTTCCAGTTTTTGAAGGAATCTCCATGCTGTTCTTTACAGTGGCTGTACTAGTTTGCATTCCCACCAACAGTGTAAGAGGGCTCCCTTTTCTCCACATCCTCTCCAGCATTTATTGCTTGTAGACTTTTGGATAGCAGCCATTCTGACTGGCGTGAAATGGTACCTCACTGTGGTTTTGACTTGCATTTCTCTGATAATGACTAGCAAACAGAATCCAACAACACATTAAAAAGATCATACACCATGACCAAGTGGGCTTTATCCCCGGGATGCAAGGATTCTTCAATATCTGCAAATCAATCAATGTAATACAACATATTAACAAATTGAAAAATAAAAACCATATTGGTGCAATAGATGCAGAGAAAATCTTTGGCAAAATTCAACATCCATTTATGATAAAAACTCTCCAGAAAGCAGGAATAGAAGGAACATACCTCAACATAATAAAAGCTATATATGACAATCCCACAGCAAACATTATCCTCAATGGTGAAAAATTGAAAGCATTTCCCTTAAAGTCAGGAACAAGACAAGGGTGCCCACTTTCACCACTACTATTCAACATAGTTTTGGAAGTTTTGGCCACAGCAATCAGAGCAGAAAAAGAAATAAAAGCAATCCAAATTGGAAAAGAAGAAGTAGAACTCTCACTGTTTGCAGATGACATGATCCTCTTCATAGAAAACCCTAAAGACTCCACCAGAAAATTACTAAAGCTAATCAATGAATATAGTAAAGTTGCAGGATATAAAATCAACACATAGAAATCCCTTGCATTCCTATACACTAATAATGAGAAAATAGAAAGGGAAATTAAGGAAACAATTCCATTCACCATTGCAACAAAAAGAATAAAATGCTTAGGAATATATCTACCTAATGAAACAAAAGACCTACATATAGAAAACTATAAAGCACTGGTGAAAGAAATCAAAGGGGACACTAATAGATGAAGAAATATACCATGCTCATGGATTAGAAGAATCAATATAGCGAAAATGAGTATACTACCCAAAGCAATCTATAGATTCAATGCAATCCCTATCAAACTACCAATGGTATCTTTCACAGAGGCAGAACAAATAATTTCACAATTTGTATGGAAATACAAAAAACCTCGAACAGCCAAAGCAGTCTTGAGAAAGAAAGATGGAACTGGAGGAATCAACCTGCCTGACTTCAGGCTCTCCTACAAAGCCACAGTCATCAAGACAGTATGGTACTGGCACAAAGACAGAAATATAGATCAATGGAACAAAACAGAAAGCCCNAATAGCCAAAGCAATCTTGAGAAAGAAGAATGGAACTGGAGGAATCAACCTGCCTGACTTCAGGCTCTACTACAAAGCCACAGTCATCAAGACAGTATGGTACTGGCACAAAGACAGAAATATAGATCAATGGAACAAAACAGAAAGCCCAGAGATAAATCCTCACACCTATGGACACCTTATCTTTGACAAAGGAGGTAAGAATATACAATGAAGAAAAGACAATCTCTTTAACAAGTGGTAGTGGGAAAACTGGTCAACCACTTGTAAAGGAATGAAACTAAAACACTTTCTAACATCATACACAAAAATAAACTCAAAATGGATTAAAGATCTAAATGTAAGGCCAGAAACTATAAATCTCCTAGAGAAGAACATAGGCAAAACACTCTCTGACATAAATCACAGCAGAATTCTCTATGACCCACCTCCCAGAATATTGGAAATAAAAGCAAAAATAAACAAACGGGACCTATTTCAACTTAAAAGCTTCTGCACAACAAAGGAAACTATAAGCAAGGTAAAAAGACAGCCTACAAAATGGGAGAAAATAGCCTTCAAAATGGGAGAAAATAATAGCAAATGAAGCAACTGACAAAGAATTATTCTCAAAAATATACAAGCAACTCCTGCAGCTCAATTCCAGAAAAATAAACGACTCAATCAAAAAATGGGCCAAAGAACTAAACAGACATTTCTCCAAAGTAGACATACAGATGACTAACAAAAACATGAAAAGATGCTCAACATCATTCATTATCAGAGAAAGCGGTCATGTTTTAAAAAAAAAGGCTATATGATGATCTTTTATCTATTTTGTTTCACTTTTTCTATTTCATATTTTCCCATATTTTCCCATTTCATTAAGTTTATGTTCTCCAATTTCTCCATCTATTTTTGTTGTTGTTCTTTCTCAAGCCTTTATCAAGTGTAGTACAAAAACTTATATATAAATATGTGTGTGTGTGTGTGTGTATATATATATATATATCAGAAAACTTTAAAATGTTTGCCTAACTAAAAAAATTATGACATTTTGATTTAACTTGTTTATTAGGATAAATAGAATGCTAGATTTCAAATTAAAAAACAGATATGCAGCAAGCAACAAAGGCTTACTCTATAGCATAGGCAACTACAGGCAGTATCTTGTAATAAACTATGATGGAAAATCATTTCAAAAATAATATATGTGTATTTGTATAACCAAATCACCTTGCGGTGCACCTGAAACATTTTAAGTCAACTATACTTCAATAATATATATATATATATTTTTAATAAATAAAATATATTAAAAAACATGTATTCTTCTATCCTGCATTACTGATTATAACAAAATCTTATTTTAAGGGTAACTGACAATGATTTAAGAATATAAAATCAATTGTTTTAAACTCTTACCTAATAACTGCTTGTTTACTGCTGTCTACTCTTCCTTCCTTTCTCCTCTCCATTCAGTAACTTCTCATTACCATATTAGAAAGTTTCAGGACCATCAATTTCCCTTTTTCCCAAAGACAGTTCACCAAGCTCTGTCTGCCTTTCATCAATTAGAACTCATAACTTCAGAAAATTACCAGTCGTGTCTGACTCTTTGCGACCCCATGGACTCTAGCTCACCAGGTTCCTCTGTCTATCGGATTTCCCAGGCAAGAATAGTGGAGTGGTTTGCCATTTCCTATTCCAGAGAATCTTCTCGACCCAGGGACTAAACCCACCTCTTCTGCATTCCTTGCAGTGGCAGGTGAATTCTTTCACCATGGAGCCACCTAGGAATCCCTAGAAGTAAACTTAATCATGTCTAATAATCATAAATTATGCCTGAATGAAGAATAAAATTAACTATTTGGAAATGACAGTAAAACAACAAAAAGCAACATTGTTATCAACCTCTAATGTCCGTGAAATGTGAGTATCTTTAACTGTCTCTATAAAAAGTATCTTTTTAGTATTCTATTTGTATAAGTCTACTTTTACCTGAAACAGAACAATTATAGACATGAAGATTTTTTTATTTATTCTTTCATTAAAGTACTATTTTCAGAGTACTCATTTCTACTAGCTTTCATTAAAAACTTAGAGTATTTCAACTTCACTGTGACTTTAAGAAGAAATTTATTGAGTTGGCCTTTAACTATGACAATTCTTTGATCTTATGTGTTCAAATATTCACATCTGTATTCAAATATCCTAACTATTCAAATATTCAAAGAGCTAATTCATAAGTACAAGCTTAAATCAAATTTCACTGCAGCGTTTTTGTGTAGAATGATTCCAGATAGCTGAATAGGAAGACATTTTATAAATACAAAACAAGTTAAAGGAAAAATAAAATCAATTTTAAACATTTTAATCACAAGACTGAAACCTGATTACTCCTTTAATGGTATAGTATTTAAAGTAGAATTATGACTGATTACCACTTTTAAAGTCCTTAATAAGCTTTGCTAAATTGATTTCTGGAGAGTTTGCACAAATTAATAGTCCCACCACATTTTAATTTAAGTGAAAATGAAATGTCATGATTTAAATGAAAATGAAATGAAATGCCATCTTCCTGTGATGCATTTTTTATTTTCTTTATTGCTATTTATTTATAACTGAGTTCTGCACAACTCTGTCTACTATATTCTTACAAATAGTTTCGCAATATTTCAGAACTCCATCTCTTCAGTGGAAAATATCAGATAAGATGTAATTTTCACATTTGAAGAAAGGCCTCTTATAATTTAGATAACACTGTATAAAACATTTAATTCTCAAAGAAAAAATACAATTATCCAGTAAAATAAAAACATCATCATCAAGCAAAGGTTACTTCTGTGAGGTTCAACAACTCCTCTTTCGTGTGTGTGTGTGTGTGTGTGTGTGTGTGTGTCTGTGTATGTGTGCGTGAAATCATCTTTCTGAGGTTCAACAACTCCTCTTTCCTGTGTGTGTGTGTGTGTGTGTGTGTGTGAGTGAGTGAAATCATCTTTCTCAATACTTAAAGCAGTATGAGATAGAGAGAAGGTATTCAAATTTTTGTTATATGAACAGTTTCACCAGGAAAGCCTTTTAATAAGTCAGAACACATTATTTACTTTAAAACCAGGTCAAAATATCTTATATATTAACAAAATAAATAAACGTAAGGCCTCTTTTAGCTGCAGATACTAACAAAGCACCTGGTTGAAGGGAACTTAATATGACAAGATTTCAAAAGTTAAATTCAAATTAAGGTCTACAGAATTAGCCCAGAATTCTTCAACATCAATGTATCCTTTGATGAGAGGAAACTGTTAACTTCATCACTGCCCTCTGCCGGTGGTATTATTTTCCTTTAATTTGTCTTCCATGTACTGAATATTTGCTTCACAAAATTACTTCTGACCTGCCTCTATATTTAAACCATCTCAGCTAAAAATAGCCTAGCCATCTGGAATTCCATAAGGCTTATAGGGAAAAAATTGTGTTTCAATGAAGAGCTCTGCATTGTTCAAAGTACACCTTCAGAGTCTATCTGAGTCTGATTCTAGAGGGACTTTGTACCTATCATTGCCTTTGAGTTCTCTTACAAATCTCTAAATGATAGATAACCGATAGCAAAGCAAAAGAATTATTCACTATAGATGCAAATAAATTCTGTCAGGTAGAAATACAAATGACCTCCCTTCCTCACTGCAGAAGGAGCCTGCTTTGTGTCCATTTCCAAATTTTTTACAGTAGTACTGATCTAGAACTGTCTTTTTATAAATTCCCCTTTGATCTAGTTGTAACACCTGACTGGTTCTCTCACTGACAGTGATGTTAATAATCTTTAAAACTCATTCATTTTATACCTATATGAGACAATAATCTTTAACATTTGTCTATTATATGGCCAGTCCGTGGTGGATCAGAGGTTAAAACGTCTCCCTGCAATGCTGGAGACCTGGGTTCGATCCTTGGGTCGGGAAGATGCCCTGGAGAAGGAAATGGCAACCCACTCCAGTATTCTTGCCTGGAGAATCCCATGGACGGAGGAGCCTGGTGGGCTACAGTCCATGGGGTCGCAAAGAGTCAGACACCACTGAGCGACTTCACTTTCACTTTCATATATACAAGAGATAAGATTTCACTTTTAAAAAACATTCTTTAACAGGCTGAAGCCAGACTACATTTCCCCCCCACAGATCAATTTAGAAATAAAATGATGTGGGCCTGTACACAAAAAGATTATATCAAAAGGCAAAAATCATTTCCTTAGGACAAGTCTGTATTTACCAAATACTTATCATGTACTTGTTATGATCCTGACCAGTTTCATGCGGAAAGAATCCAATAAAGAGTTATGACTGTTTGCCCTGTGATACGGTGCTGCTTAGAAGGGGGTTATTAATTAGGAAGGGAGAAGAGAGAGAGAGAAGAAAGAGGAGGAGGAGGAGTAAGGATAGAAGTTAAAAGAAGGTGAAATTAAAACAAAACAATCTTAGAAAAGTGATTAAATTCTTACACATTAATGGACAACTAACTTTCATCATTTATTTACAAAATGAATTAATTGCGTAAGGATGATTGCTGTGAATACTGTGCTGACAGAACAGATGCAAAAGCTATCTCTGGAATCAAGTTTCTTCTAGAAGGGATACAACAATTAGGGGAAGAAGCAAGTAGCAAAAACTGATAGGAAATTTACTCCTGTTTTGTAAATCAACTCATAGTGGTTCACTAAGGCTTCTATGTCTCATTTGACCAATATAACAGCTACTACTCAGCTAACTTCAAAGTCTAAACAGAAAATGTAAAAGTAAAAACTCGTTTTGAAGACATCATTATCTAAAATATAAAAATAAACTGAAGTAATCATGTTAGCTTTTTGATCCATTGAAAATACACAAAACATTATATATTTTATGCTGAAGTTCACTTAAAGTTCATTACAATGTAAAATACTTCTCATTAATAATTTACTATTTACAAATGAAGCTATCACTTACTCAGAATACCAGTTTCTTTTTACTACACAAGCAGTAAAAAAAATACAAACTTTTGAATTTGTGCTATAAATAAGGAAAACAACTGGTCACCCACAAGTCTCAAGAGATTTCTTGCATTGCTTTTTCTTCCAGAATATGGGACCTTTCAAAGAAGCAAGCAAAGTAATTTCCTGTTGCTATTGAATTGTTTCTGACTCCTACCATTATGCCATCCAGCAGACGTTTCAATCTGGAAGAAGGTAGAATTCTGGGACTGGGTAAAGGATTTGCTCATAGCTTCAGAAACACAGGTTTACACAGTT
Organism: Cephalophus harveyi; assembly: GCA_006410635.1. NCBI lineage: Eukaryota > Metazoa > Chordata > Mammalia > Artiodactyla > Bovidae > Cephalophus > Cephalophus harveyi. The sequence continues at coordinate 411,053 of SJYT01038108.1, read as the reverse complement.
AACTTGGAGGAAATTTTAAAGTGGACAGGGATCAGCCAACATACAGAGAACATGATAGGAAAGAAAAAGGATTCAAGAGAAAAACCATGAGCCTTCAATAAAAATAATGATTAGCAAAGATTACTTACTTTGGACAGAATAAAGTTAATACTTAGAGTTTGCATTATGTTTTACAATTACAATGGACTTGAAGACAGAGTGTGTAATTTAATGTACATAACAATCCTAACAATCGGATAAAAATACACTCATTTTACAGATAAGAAAGCAATACTCAAGAGTTTAACTTGCTCAAAGTAATATAGCTTACAACGGGTAAAGCTGCACTCAAAATATAAGTTGTTTTAGTAAGTCATTCATTCATTTATTCATTGATTTAGTCTTGGTGTTTATATGCCTATCTACTCAATATATCATAAATTTCTTTACAGTAGAGATTTTGATGCACCATTTTATTTCTATACACAGAAAACTTGCAAAAAATTTGTTGAATGGGTGAATAATTTTACTTAAAAAAATAAAACATAAAATATGAGAGTAGCAAAGAAATACGGAAGAGTTTTCCTTAGCTAAAGATGAATCAACCATAAGACAAACTTCATGATTTGAAAAAGTTTTAAGTGTATATCTGCTTTAATACAGATAAATGTATGCTATTAAAAAAAAAAAAAAAAAAACCATAATCCTTAGTAGGATAAAAAATTCTCCGTCCTACAAATGCAACATTTTCAAAAGCCTATGTCCTGATAACTATCATAATCCTTTAGAAATTGTTTATATTCTGATTAAAAATCACTGTGCTCCTATATTCCCACAAATAGTTCATATGGTAAAGAAATCAGTAAACTTACTTTCATGCGTAACATCTTTAACATTTGCTCCCCTTTCTGTGCTTGTGATTAAATGTAACATTTTGAAATCCCAAAGTTCTGAGAAAAACATAAATCCTTGTCTCACAGCTGCTGTTTGACTCTGGAAACACATGCATTTTCTTTTCAAGCATCTACCATCAAAATTCCCAAAGGGCTTGGACTGGAGAACACCTGCATCTCTTCATTTAGTTCCAATAACAGAGCCTAAACTCCAAAATTACAAAAATAGACGCTCTGTTCAGCTGTAGTTACATTTTGCCCCTAATTCCCGTGAACAAAAATGCTAGGAGCATGAAATCATTCAGGCAAGCTCTGTCATCAAGAGGATAAGATTTTTTGCACCAGAAGCCCAGTGGGAACATGATAGAAAACTGGCAGCAATCACAGATAAAGTACACAGTAAAGTCCTCGGGGAGCAGAGAGGAAATGTAACAAGATAGATGGGTATAATTTTTACACGTTTATGCCCAAACCACAAATGTGAATTGTCTTTAACTGCTACAATATATAAGCATTCTGACTCATGTATCCTGTCAAAAATACTAAAAATATAACTTCAAGGCAATTTACTTAATTCTACATTATGAGAAGAATTTTTTTGAACAACAACAAAAAAGATTTCTCCCAAATTAAAATTTACAATCCAAAATATACTGTCTTTGTTTTAAAGATTAACAATCCGTATCCTAACCAACCAACTAAAAATGGTGAAAGAAGAGTGTGTGTGTTTGCTGGTATACTTTAATCAGGAAAGAAAACTATCTCCCCAATTTAAATATGAGTTTCCAGAGAACAGAACTGTGACTGTCCTTCCCAAAAACTACAATCAAAAGTACATATTTTATGGGCAAAATATAAAATAACTTTTAATACAGGCCAATCTAGTAAAGTTAAAACAATTTCTGAAACTGATTAAAACCAGGGAATAGAAAGTTCAGCTTAAACTATCTTATAAATTAAATTACATTTTAAGGTACAGTTGTTTTAAATGATTTTTATATATCCTCAAAGTCATTTAATTTTATTTTTCTAGTATTAGAAAGAAATAGTTGTTTTGAGTTTTATATGTCAAAAGCAAATACACCATGTTCATCTTACTTGCACAAGTAACTACAGCCTGATTTTAAAAGATTATCATCTTCCTTAATGGTGAACAAAATCAATTAGATGAAATTTTCTAGGAATAAATGTAACATTCTGCATGTAAATTCATAAATTCATTAAGATTACAAAATACAGAACAGTGTCTTAACAGTAGTTTGTGTGAAAAACTCTAATTTCCAGTGGCACAAAAGTTCAAGACAAGTAGTAACTAAATAAAGTTCATTATATATACCCGGAAAATACATCATAATTTGTGCTATGTGAAGTATTGTATTAAATTTTAAAAGAGACTTTTTCAAACATGTCATGGAAGTATGAAGGCAAATCACATAGAAGTGACTAAAATAAATTTATTCTGTTTATCCTGGACTGCTGCTGCTAAGTCGCTTCAGTCGTGTCCAACTCTGTGCGACCCCATAGACGGCAGCCCACCAGGCTCCGCTGTCCCTGGGATTCTCCAGGCAAGAACACTGGAGTGGGTTGCCATTTCCTTCTCCAATGCATGAAAGTGAAAAGTGAAAGTGAAGTTACTGAGTCGTGTCCAACTCTCAGTGACCCCATGGACTGCAGCACACCAGGCTCCTCAGTCCGTGGGATTTTCCAGGCAAGAGTACTGGAGTGGGGTCCCATTGCCTTCTCCTGGACTACTCAGTTAAAAAAAAAAAAAAGTTCTGTGGAACATCTACGACATGCAGGGGAGAAAGAAGGTACAATTAACCTAGTGCTAAAATTTTCACCATTAAGAGGTAAATTAGCAGTAGCAAGAGGTAAACAGTGCCATTAACCAGAGATGGAAATGGCACCCCACTCCAGTACTCTTGCCTGGAAAATCCCACGGACTGAGGAGCCTGGCAGGCTGCAGTCCATGGGGTTGCTAAGAGAGACACAACTGAGCAACTTCACTTTCACGCATTGGAGAAGGAAATGGCAACCCACTCCAATGTTCCTGTCTGGAGAATTCCAAGGATGGGGAAGCCTGGTGGGCTGCTGTCTATGGAGTCGCACAGAGTCAGACACGACTGAAGCAACTTAGCAGCAGCAGCAGCAGCAGTGCCATTAACTGAAATTGAATGATGGAGTATCAGGTGGGATGAGGGAAACTACACTGAGCTTTGCTTTAAACATGTTAGGCAACAGTAAAATATCCATTGGGCAATGGTCAAGAGGTGGTTGAAATTTGGAGTTTGGCTCTCAAGAGAAAATAAATGGACACAGAGATATACACATAGGGTTGGTTGCTTAAACACACACACACACATACACACACTGTTGGTTAAATCAAATAAACAGAAGAGGACAGGTCACACTATCAGAAACAACATATACTTAAGATACAAAGGAAAGAAACGCATTTTAGGAAGGAAATGAAGATGGTTCAATAAGGAGAACCAACAGACTATATTGCACTAGTGTAAAGAATTTTGAGCTATAATGAATGATGTAGAAGACAGGAGACTCCTGAGTCAAACAAAGGACTATATTACTTGTGGCCCAGCAAGCAGCATGAGTATCAACATATGTATTTATATCAGTTCATTTTGCCCTCAAGTTTCACAGAGTAAAAACAAAGATCTATCTGGGTGGATGACTGCACATGCAGTGGAATGCATTATAAGAAATGAATCCTGTACCTGAAACTAATTCAACACTGTAAATCAACAGTACTTCAAATAAAACAAGGAGAAATGAACCCCGTGTTGAGGAACCAGATCTTTTATAATGGGCAGTAAGCAGGCACTCCATTGGCTCCAGAGGGACATTGGATCTATCTCCCAGTACTGTTATCCTATAAAAGCTAGTCCAGAGTAAAGAGCAGTCATTGTTGCCATTCACAGTATGTACAAAAAAGCAAAAGGTATCAGGTGTTATAACTCCTGAGGGCCAAGAAAGATGAAGGTTTCAATGGAAAAGGTATGATCATACATAAATGCCAATGAAACTTAAGATAATAAGTTTTGTCACGTATATATAGGGTTGATTCCCAGGTGGCTCAATGGTAAAGAATCCGTCTGCCAATGCAAGAGATGCAAGAGACACAGGTTTGACACCTGGGTTGGGAAGATCCCCTGAAGAAGGAAATGGCAACCTGCTCCAGTATTCTTGCCTGGAAAATTCCATTGACAGAAGAGCCTGTCAGGCAGGCTACAGTCAATGGGGTTGCAAAGAGTCAGACACCACTGAGCACACATGTGCATGCACATATACACACACGTGTGCGTGCACATATTATACACACACATTATTTCGTGTCACTTATAAGACTAAGGAATGGAAGCTTCAGCCCAACAAACTGAGGACCTAATACTAATCGTATCTGTTTAACAAAGAAAGATATTGGTAGGTATTCTCTCCAATGCGGGGGTAGGGGATGTGTGTGGGTATGGGTGGGTGAGTGTGTGCCTGGAAAAGGAGGAAGAGGAAGAAACAGGGAGAGAAGAGGGTAGATGGTTAACATGTATTACATTAAGAACTTACTATTTATCTGTCAAATACATTCATACACTTGACCCTCTGTCATAATAATCCATTTATTCATTCATTCAATAAAAGATCTTCTAAGAATTCCCTAAATTTCTAAGAATTCCTAAAATTGTCAGGAAATTTTAGGTACTGGAGATAAAATGATAAGCAGCCAGTGACTAACTCTGTCCTCTCAGAACTCACTGTCAAACGGTGAAGACAGACAGCATTCAAGTCACACAGCTATGTAAATACTACTGTCATTAAGTGCTATGAAAGAAATATACAGTGAATTATGAAAATGAATGTAACAGAAATACTTAATCAAACTGGGAAGCTGAGAAGGGAAAAAGCAGCCTTCGGACTTACTTGAAGATATAGTAAGTGAGCTAAGACCTCAACACGAAGCTGAAATTCGAAGAGGGTTAAGTTAAAGGGGTATGGACAGTTGTAAGAATCCCAGACAGGAAAAAAAAAAAAAAAAAAAACAGAATATGCAAAATCATAATCACCACTGAGAAATTTAAAGAAGGCCAAGAGATCTGAAGCACAGAGAAAAAGAGGGACATATCAAAAAGACTCCTAACATTGACTCATAAATTGGAATGATTGTCCTATAAGTTCCCTTTGATCCTAAGCTGATAGTATTTTGTAATCATTTTATATTCCTAAATAGCAGGCACTCAAAAATTTACTTATACATTAGTATCAGATTAACAAAGACTAAGAAAGAACTTTTTAACAAGCAGAACCTGCTATAAATCATAGGCAAAATATAGCATATAAAGAATAGCTAAAGTTTATATTTAAAAAAAAGAAAAGAAAAAATGCTGAGAATCTATTTTAAAATACTTTACATACACGACTTATAGTCACCACGTGCTTCTACTTCTGAAGGAAGTGAAGAAGAATCTAGTCTCTCTATTTATCTATACAAACGTAAGTAACAGAAATGCCACTGATTCCTGTGAATAATAGCAATGAATTCAGAAGGTAGGCTGCCTGGACTCCCATAGGAGCTTTTAGCTCCTTTGCTGGAATCAGCGCCAGTCAAGTAGAGAAAGTGATCAAGGGGGGAGAAAGGAAAGAGGAAAATGGAGTTGCTAAGACTTCAAACACAAAGCACTCCTGTGACACCATGGAAGTGTGGCTCTTTTGGTAGTATTTAAGATGAAGTCAGGGCTTCCCAAGTGACTAAGCCATAGAGAATCCACCTGCCAAATGCAGGAGACAGGGGATCGATCCCTGGGCCAGGAAGATCCCCTAGACAAAGAAATGGCAACCCACTCAAGTAATCTTACCTGGGAAATCCCATGGACAGAGAAGCCTGGCAGGCTACAGTCCATGGGGCCACAAGGAGTTGAACACAACTTCTTGTAACTAAACAACAATAAATATGAAGTAAAGAAGGATCTCAAAGTTAAGAATGTATAAGGCTGGGTGGTACAATGTTTACAATATGGATGCTAATAAAAGATACAATAACCTGAGACAGTGGAAAAATATTATACAGTTAGAAGACCCATATTCAGATTTAAAATCTGACTTGTCAAACATTTGGACAATTTCTGAGCCTCAATTCCCTCCTCTGTTAGACAAACTAAATTTGTTGTGCTGAAAACAGTCTTGTTTTGTAAACAAATTGAAAAACTCACATGCAAGTGATTTATAAGTTGCAAAATACTGTGTCCATAATAAGTTTTATTAATACTGTTAATACTTCTTTTAGTCAATTATATTTAATCCCATTTAAAAAGCTGTCCATTTTCTCACATTCTGAAGTCACAGCCGAAAAACTCTGCTTCTTTATCCTGAGTGAGCTTCTCTCAAAACTCACTTCCTAATATATTCAGTAATATTCACAACATTATCTGGTCCCCAATTTCAATAACCCCCTTCAATTTAGGAACATATGCACAAAAGCAGTTGTCTTCCACACAGGGTGCCATGATAATCAGAAGCCAATCAGAATGATCACCAAACTCCTCTAAAATACACCATTTGCCACATTCCAAAACCTCTTATTCAAATTATATAAATCAATGGGAAAAGCACATTAACAACCTCTTTTGGATGGTCTGTCTCTAAAAAAGACAGCAGCCTTAATTGTTCATCTAGAAGAGTTCAGAATTCTATCCAGAATCTTTTTCTCCCCCCTGAAGCAAACATCAGTAATGACTCATGGGTGCTCCAGCCTCAAAAACCAAAGAAAAGCAAATACAATCATCACTTACTTGCTCATTCATTCAGTAAGTATTTGTTGATAGCCTACTATTTGCGAGATATTGTTCTAGACATTAGGAATACATCTGTGATCAAGAAAGACAAAAAATTCCAGCCATAATAAAACATTAAATTCTAAGAGCAGGAAAAAAAAAAACTCAACAAGACAAATCAATAATATATATACTATGACAGAGTATGATACGAGAAACTTTAGAATAGTAAGAAAACAAAATGTGTTAGTGTGAATGTGTGTTTAGTCGCTAAGTCCTGTGAGACTCTTTTGCAACCCGATGGACTACAGTCTGCCATGTTCCTCTGTCCATGGGATTTTTCAGGCAAGAATACTGGAGTAGGTTGCCATTTCCTTCTCCAGGGGATCTTTCCGACCCAGGGATCGAACCCTGGTCCCCTGCATTGGCGGGTGCATTCTTTACCACTGAGTATGCACATATATGCAAACAAGAGAGAAAAAAGTTTTTATATATAGTGGCTAGGAAAGAACTTGCTGAAAGGGTTATATTTCAATAAACTTGTAAAGGATTGTTAATAAATTATTTCTTCATTTAAAATTTATTTACAACTTGTTTATACCATCAGTCATATATACACACACACACAGATAAACACACACCCTCTAAACTTTATTATAGGAACATGAGATTAATATTATTTTAGAAATAGCTTTAAAAAAATACTTATGAGCTCTCTCATAACCGTATCATAAATACCTAAGCCATGAATGTGGGTGGCAGTTCCCAAGATGGATGGAAAATTTAAATTTAAAAATACCCTAAATAAAGTATGTGAATGTAGTTTAACTAAAAACACATTACATTTTAGGATTAAAACACACCCAAGGAATATCTTCAAAGAACCAAATGCATGATCATATTAAAATTTTACATGCAAATCCATAAACATATCACTAAATGTAACACTAATGTTGAACATCAGATGAATCTCCTTAACAGTAGAAAAATATAAAATTTTATCTTAGAAATACGTTATGTATAATTTTTACAGTACTTTACTTTTATATAAAGGTTCAAAATGCAAATATATATATTGAGATCCTCAATATGCATTTAGATTACAAAGAGTAATACAAATACTGTTATGAGAAAGATCAGAGTATTATCTAAATATGCTTGACTCGGTTCATTCTAGTGGTACACAAGGCAAAACAAAAAAAATGAAGAGTCCCTATCCTATGTAGGAGTATGCAGTAGGGACTTCCATGGTGGTCTGGTGGTTAAGAATCCACCTTGCAATGCAGAAGACACAGCTTCAATCTCTGGTTGGGGAACTAAGATCTCACATACTACGGAGCCACTAAGCCCATGAGCCACAATGAAAGATCCCACGTGACACAACAAACCTCTTGCATGCCTCAACTAAGATCCACACACGCAAATAAATAATTTATTTTTATTTTTATGAACTGTTAAAAAAAAAAAAAGCATATGCAATAGATTCTAGTAAGCTTAGTCCCTTCTTAGGTATTAAAATTTTAACCAGATGGTCTGGTCATTCTAATAACATTTTAATGATTTAATGATATGAAAACAAAACCTACCAAAAACTACTATTTGGACAATTATAAAAAGGAGATTCTCCAATAGCATATTCAAAGAATATGATTAAATAGGTATTTAAAAAAAGCATGATTTAACCACCAATCATTTTTCCCGATGCAGGGGTAGGTGATCCACAAAGGCTAAATCTTGCCCATCTCCTGTTTTGTGAATGAAGCTTTACTGGAACATACTCACACCCATTCATTTACCTATGGCTATTTTTGGTCTTCCCTGATGGCTCAGTAAAAAGAATCTGCCTGCAGTGCAGGAGACCCAACTTTAGTCTCCAGGTTGAGACGATCTCCTGGAGAAGGGAATGGCTACCCACTCTAGTATTCTAGTATTCTTGTCTAGAAAAGCCCATGGGCAAAGGAGCCTAATGCTGCAGTCCCTGGGGTTGCAAAGAGTCAGACAGAACTGAACAACTAACACTTTCACTTTTTCACAGCTATTTTTGTGTGCTAAAATAGCAGAATGGAAACAAAGCCCATATGGCCCACAAAGCCCAAAATCTTAGTAAAATGTTTAGTAAAATGTTTACCAAGCCCTACCTTAAACTACTGGTAAAGTCTTCTACCCATAAGGGATGGGTAGTGGCCTCATCCTTATGTTTTTTTTCCTTAGGGGTCCATACTCAGCCTCATCAAGATGAAAATGTCTTAGTGAGGAGATCTCTTCAAAAGAATGTTGATTCAGGGGTTCTCAGACTCACCTTTCAAATACTAATTTCCAGTTTCTAGTGTGGATGCCATTCAGCTACAAATGTTGCTATATCAAATTCTGCTTTCAAATGGTTTTCCATCCCTGCATATGTGCACTGCTTCAAATATTCACTCCACATAATCTCTGTCTTCAGTTTAGTTCAGTCACTCAGTTGTGTTCGACTCTCCGCAACCCCGTGAATCGAAGTACGCCAAGCCTCCCTGTCCATCACCAACTCCCAGAGTTCACCCAATCTCTGTCTAGCTAATTACAAATCTTTTCATGGTTTCTACTTTGAACTTAGTCAAAGTGAACTTACTTTGAACTCATGTTTAATGTATTTTCTATAAGCTACAGTATTTGTTACATATTGTTAATTGAGCTCTACTCTTACGGAGCTATTTGAAATCACCTCACTGGCCAATTAATTCTAAAGAAAAAATTTAGCCCACTGACCCTTTAAGACTATCCATCTAGCTATCTTATTTCCAGTATCATTGTCTTGGCTTTACTAACGACATACTGACTAACTGAACTCACTGCTAATGTCAGGCTCTCCTTACCACACCTCTTTATCCCCAGGCTTCACTGATCCTTCTAATATCTCCTCTCAATATGAGAGGTGTGGATCTGCTATTATGGTAGTGAATAAAATGAAACATACAAAATGACATGAAACAAAATGAAACAGAAGCAAGGAGCTTCTAAAAAAAATTAATTCTAGGAAATAAAAACCTTACTTCTGTGTTTTTTCCTTTGTTACACCATCAATATCTTTTCCCTCCTGTAAATACACAGAACGCTCAATCCTCTATTTTAACATGGCAAACTATGGTTCACAAAGTGCTACTATCGCAAGAAAAATATTTTTTCTTTGCAATGTTTTAAATTTCTTTTACTCCTTTCTATGTATTACATATTTTAAAACTCAGTTGGATTTAGTACTGGTAGTAGCTGAAACTGAAGGTTAACTGTTATACGTACAAAGGAATTATCTCTTAATAAAATAGAATAAAATCATTATTGTTTGTAAACACATCATTTATCAAAAATGATATAAAATATTTCATTTGAATTTTCAAAGAGGATAACTGCAGGGTGTATCCCAATGGACACAAACGAAGAAAAGAGGAAGAATGGACAAAAATGAGGGGTGCGGGGAGGGAAGGTAAGGAAAGGAGAAAAGGAAAGAAAGAAAGTGCCCCTTTAAAAGTCTTGTTGGAAAAGAAAATTCAAAACAAGTGAATACTGGTGTACTTACCGGAACTGTGGCAGTAGTCCATACACTGTGGAACCTGGACTGTGAAGGTTATCAAATCTGGAGCTAAGAGAGATTCTGGCTTTCTGCTCTCATTGAGCCACTTGCTGCTATGAAGGTCTTTAGTGTCAGAAGGACCCTGAAGCAATGGAATCAGCTTCTCTTTTCCACTGTCACCTGAACAGACAGATGCATGAAAAAGAAGGTTATCAAAAAAAAAAAAAAAATAGGAGTAGCCTGGGGATGCTTGATTTTAAAGTATACTAACAATATAAAATTTCTATTTACACCTGGTAATTTTAGTTATACATTTAGTTATATTCTAAAAGTATGACTGATAAAAATTAAATGCACTTTTAACTCTTAAAATGTTTTAGTATTTAGTTGATGAATGTAGAACACGTTCAGAAAAGCTTATAAAATAAAACAACATGAAAACACTGTATTGTAAATATTCAAGGGAATCTGTACCTCTTTAAACTTATCTAGACATTTAATCCACACTGGAAAAAATTAAATAAATAGTTTAAGGAAAATACAGTGAAATCAAGTATTGGAAGAAAGGCAAAGTCAATTACAACCTTAAGTTGAAAAACAGCTGGGGTTTCTGTTTAATTTCATTATACTAGCAACATTTTAATTTTTAAGTGTCATATACATCTATACCTCCTATTGCACCCCAAAAAGTGTAAGAATAAACTTTCCTTTAATTTTTCTTCCCTCATAACCATTCTTAAAACTATGCAATATTTTTTTTCTTAAGTAAAAATTAATTTCTTAATGTCAAGAAGAATCATCCTGGCACAATTAAAAATTTTTTTCAAGTAAAATAAAAAAAATTAAAACTTCTGATTCATAGGAACAATGAGTAAATTCTTGTTTCAGTAACGCTCCTTGTAAAACGCAAGGCCAATTCTCCTATACAGGCAATAAAGTTTTACACGGTCCAGCTGCACATACCTGGGGCTTTGGCACAAATTTTTATTGATCCCACGGTCCCAGAGGCACATTTGACCAATGATGTGCTGCAGTACTTCAATTCAACATTCTGGATTGAGCCCTCAAGAGTTGGCAGGGGATTCTTAGATTTCACACCTAATAAAAGAAAACTGCAAATGTACTAGCCGATTGAATTTAAATAATTTTTATACTCCTTCACCGAGGCATTTAAACTTAATTATACTTTAATTATCTACCTCAGATGTTCTTACAATATTTGTGTTAGGCTTCACAGTTTAGTGTTTAGGAGGTAAAATGATGCAATTTTAAAGCAAACAGGTTGAACTCTTAAAACTATACTTAGGCAAATTTTAAACAAATAGTTGTTTAAAAATATGTATACTAAAAAAAACACATTTGGCTTCAGAATACAGAGTTAAGATTTTCAATTTGAAACAAATTTAACTTATAAACTCACTTTCACTTATGCAGACGCATTAATTTAAGCATGCAACTACCTGTATAAACAGACTCATCAAAATATCTTGGTCAGGTAGGATGCAAAGAGAGAAACAAGATAGCTCAAAACAGCTCCTAAGTTAAAATACAACAGCTTATAAGCAAAATTGATATGGCAACTATAGCTAAAAGAAACCAAAGGGATTCTATATCAATTAACAAAAAACAGTGAGCATTATCTTTTCTACTGTATGCTACTTGCTGAAGGACATAAAGCACAGAAGCAAACAATTATCATGACACAACTGGTAGGGAAAACATAATTCAAAGAGGAGAAACTCATTTTGGCCCTGAAGCCTAGGTAAGAATTCAAAAGGCAGAGAAACCTTAAGAACGTTACACTAACAACATTGTAAACCATAAAAAAATGATCATAATGTGAAGAACTCTACTCCATTAACATATACCAAAGGACTTAATGTGTGTTATCCACACATTTTATTCTATCCTCAAAACAGGGTGGTAATAAAAATGTCGTTGTTCTCTCATTTTTACAAATTGGGATACAATGGATTAGAGGAGTTCAGTCAGTAATTTTCTCTCTGCACAGTCCTACAGCAGAGGAAGAGCTGACACAATTTGATCTTATCACAGAAAGCTTCATCACTCATTTCACCAATACTCATGAAAAGAGGCTTTCTTTTCCCCATCTCACATTCCAATCAAATATGTATCATCCTTCACACGTGAAACTTCATGAAGCAGAACTAAGTATGAAGAATTAAGAAAACTATGAACTTTTATGACAGATATATTAAACATTATACCAAAATCTTTGATTTCAAACTTCTGTGTGTTCAAGAAGCCCTAGAGAGTCTTCGTGAGATGTGGCCCAGGAAGCCTGCAATTTAACTAAAATACTACATGGTTATCCACTAGTTAAAGGACATCATCTTGAGAAACATCTCTCATATACTAATCTTTGCTTCAGAAGAACCTCTAAATCTGCTCATTTCTATTTCACTCTTACAAGAACATGTAACAATAGGTTGCTATTTCCCAATAGTCACCATTTGAACCTATTATCCTCATAGCAGGAGTCTAAATGCTGTGTACTTACATCTTTTCTATGATTTTATCAACTTTTATCAAATTCTCCAAATCTATGACCCAGCAAACTTAAGAAGTTGTATTTTAGAAAGTTAAACGATGCCTACAATATGACATAAACATAGCAGTAACCAGTAATAATAGTAACAGCAGTAGCAGCAGTAGTGCTAATTATAGCACCTAACACTCACTGAGCACTTAAAGTGCCATGTACTACATCTAATTTGTTATTTTTATTCATATCAAAAGAAAAAAAAAGACGTAGCTATTACTATTCTATCTCATATTCAGGAAAACCAAAGTTTAGAGAAGTAAGGATTTTGCCCACACTCAAGTCAGAAAGTGAGGAGGCTTGGATCACTTTTCTGCTCCTAAGAAAGGAAGCTGAGCTATCTCAGCATATTTAACATCTACTGTGGATGCACAAGTTATCAGTTCAGTTCAGTTCAGTCGCTGAGTCGTGTCCGACTCATTGCAACCCCATGAATCGCAGCACGCCAGGCCTCCCTGTCCATCACCATCTCTCGGAGTTCACTCAGACTCACGTTCAACGAGTCCGTGATGCCATCTAACCATCTCATCCTCGGTCGTCCCCTTCTCCTCCTGCCCCCTCCCAGCATCAGAGTCTTTTCAAATGAGTTAACGCTTCGCATGACGTGGCCAAAGTACTGGAGTTTCAGCTTTACCATCATTCCTTCCAAAGAAACCCAGGGCTGATCTCCTTCAGAATGGACTGGTTGGATCTCCTTGCAGTCCAAGGGACTCTCAAGAGTCTTCTCCAACACCACAGTTCAAAAGCATCAATTCTTCGGCACTCAGCCTTCTTCACAGTCCAACTCTCACATCCATACATGACCACAGGAAAAACCATAGCCTTGACTAGACGGACCTTAGTCGGCAAAGCAATGTCTCTGCTTTTGAATATACTGTCTAGGTTGGTCATAACTTTTCTTCCAAGGAGTAAGCGTCTTTTAATTTCATGGCTGCAGTCACTATCTGCAGTGATTTTGGAGCCCGAAAAAATAAAAGTCTGACACTGTTTCCACTGTTTCCCCATCTATTTCCCATGAAGTGATGGGACCGAATGCCATGATCTTCGTTTTCTGAATGTTGAGCTTTAAGCCAACTTTTTCGCTCTCCTCTTTCACTTTCATCAAGAGGATTTTTAGCTCCTCTTCACTTTCTGCCATAAGGGTGGTGTCATCTGTATATCTGAGGCTATTGATATTTCTCCCAGCAATCTTCATTCCAGCTTGTGTTTCTTCCAGTCCAGCGTTTCTCATGATGTATGAAGTGATGGGACCGAATGCCATGATCTTCGTTTTCTGAATGTTGAGCTTTAAGCCAACTTTTTCGCTCTCCTCTTTCACTTTCATCAAGAGGATTTTTAGCTCCTCTTCACTTTCTGCCATAAGGGTGGTGTCATCTGTATATCTGAGGCTATTGATATTTCTCCCAGCAATCTTCATTCCAGCTTGTGTTTCTTCCAGTCCAGCGTTTCTCATGATGTACTCTGCATAGAAGTTAAATAAGCAGGGTGACAATATACAGCCTTGGCGAACTCCTTTTCCTATTTGGAACCAGTCTTTTGTTCCATGTCCAGTTCTAACTGTTGCTTCCTGACCTGCATACAGATTTCTCAAGAGGCAGGTTAGGTGGTCTGGCATTCCCATCTCTTGAAGAATTTTCCACAGTTTATTGTGATCCACACAGTCTGTTGGTAGCTTGATAGGGATTGCATTGAATCTAAAGATTGCTTTGGGTAGTACACTCATTTTCACTATATTGATTCTTCTGATCCATGAACATGGTATATTTCTCCATCTATTTGTGTCATCTTTGATTTCCTTCATCAATGTGTTATAGTTTTCTATATACAGGTCTTTTCTTTCTTTAGGTAGATTTATTCCTAAGTATTTTATTCTTTTCATGGCAATGATGAATGGAATTGTTTTCTTAATTTCTCTGTTTTTTCATTGTTAGTGTATAGGAATGCAAGGGATTTCTGTGTGTCAATTTTATATCCTGCAACTTTACTATATTCATTGATTAGCTCCAGTAATTTTCTTGTGGTGTCTTTGGGGTTTTCTATGTAGAGGATCATGTCATCTGCAAACAGTGAGAGTTTTGCTTCTTCTTTTCCAGTCTGGATTCCTTCTATTTCTTTTTCTTCTCTGATTGCTGTGGCTAAAACTTCCAAAACTATGCTGAATAGTATTGCCCACCATCTTTTTTATCCAACATAATTCTCCTAACCTCACAGACATGTTAGCCCCCTCAGTGTTGAGTATGATTATTAATATAAATTAAAAGATAAACTAATGAGAATAACCTGTATATCTGAGTGGAAGTAAAAGATTAAGGATCAAGTGATACATAAGTTTATTTCTGTCTCTGACTTAATTTTTAGGGCCCAATACCAACAAAGAAATGAAAATGGAAAGATAAGAGCTAAAAGTGCAATTCTCAAAGAGGCAATCACTGTCATCAAAATTTCAGAAGATAGATATTGACGAACAAGTAGCAACAGGATGACTTAGAGAAAAGTGCCTGTGAGTTACCATATTAAGAAGCAAGTTGATCGGTGATAAACCCTGGAAAGGTAGGAATTAAAGAAGCCAGGAAGTTCAGAGGGCAGGAATACAGATGAGGCTAAAAAGATGAGCCGTGACTGAAAGTCTATATAGTGACCACAGATCCTTTGCCTTAATCCATGCAGCAATGCAAGTATCCCACTCTCATCCCAACAACAATGGAGAAGTTGAACCAGAAGGACAATGAACTAAGGAACACCCCAAGGAAAGGGGTGCATACTAAAAATGGGAGATTGTCTAAAAATGAATTTAAAACAGATGTACTGAATAATGAAATCTTTTCTTTTACTCTCTAAGAACCCTGAATGCCAGAGTTAAAACCTGCAGCAAGGAAATGGAAGGATTTCTGTGAAAACTGTCCAGTCCAAGAAAAGTGAACCAGAGATACTGATAACTCATTATCCCCTCACCTCCGAAAACATGAGTAAGTGTCCAATTCTCCTACATGTGCCATTCAGTAAGCTTCAACCTCACAAACAGGTTTCCAATTTAGTTATTTTCCGATTTTTAGCTATTTAAAATTTATTCTACAACATGAGGGATCATCAGAAACTAGGCATAAATCACTAAAATGAAAAGTAGAGATAAAAAAATCAACAGAAAAGGAACTTAAGGTAAATAGATGCTGGGATCAAAAAACTTAGGTAATAATAATTATATTATTATTTTATAATTATCATGATAAATATTAACCCCAAGGATAAAATTACATAGCAAAACATTTAATGACAGTATATTTCATATATTCATGCCCATAACATATTAACACTGAATATATGTTTAAGGAAAATCTGTGATATAATTAGATGACTTAGGAGAACAGAAGAACAGAGCCTATAGTAAGAACTGCCCATAAAAGCTAAATCCTCTTGATAGGCTGCGTAACACCATCCCACCTTCACTCAAGAAGCCCAAATCCTAATTGCAGGATCTGAGAATATGCTATTTTACATGGAAAAGGAATATTATGGTAAAAAAAAGAAAGAATTAAAATTACTAATAAGCTAATTTGAAATATGGAGAGTATCCCACATTATCCAGGTGGAACACATGTAAACATCAGGGTTTTTAAAAATATTATTAAAAGAAGGCAGCAGAAGATAGGAGTCAGAGAAAGACATGTCATGACAGAGGCACTATCAGCAAAATGCGATTTTGCTGGCTTTGAACATTGGGCATGAGGACTAGACTGAGGGATGCTGGTGGCCTATACAAGGTGCAAAAAGCAAGGAAATGGATTCTCTCTTAGAGGCTTCATAGAACACAACTCTACTGACACCTCGATTTTAGTATAAGAACGTTTTAGACTTTAAACAACAGAACTGTAATCAAACAGTAAACTTATGCTATTTTAAGGCATTAGGGTTATTGTAATAGATAGTATGTATAGATAGTATTAAATAATCTAACTAAACATGAAAGATAAGAAAGCTTCAATATAAGCATTTTATTTAGAAATTTAGAGGTAAATAAGAATCACCCATTCCAGTCCATTTTAGTTCGCTGATTTCTAGAATTTGCCTTGATATCAATAACCTCAGATATGTAGATAACTGGAGAAGGCAATGGCACCCCACTCCAGTACTCTTGCCTGGAAAATCCATGGACGGAGGAGCCTGGTGGGTTGCAGTCCATGAGGTCGCTAAGAGTTGGACACGACTGAGCGACTTCACTTTCACTTTTCTCTTTCATGCATTGGAGAAGGAAATGGCAATCCACTCCAGTATTCTTGCCTGGAGAATCCCAGGGACAGGAGAGCCTGGTGGGCTGCCGTCTATGGGGTCGCACAGAGTCGGACACGACTGGAGCGACTTAGCAGCAGCAGCAGCATGCAGATACCACCACCCTTATGGCAGAAAGTGAAGAGGAACTAAAAAGCCTCTTGATGAAAGTGAAAGAGGACAGTGAAAAAGTTGGCTTAAAGCTCAACATTCAGAAAGCTAAGATCATGGCATCTGGTTCCATCACTTCATGGCAAATAAATGGGGAAACAGTGGAAACAGTGTCAGACTTTATTTTGGGGGGCTCCAAAATCACTGCAGGTGGTGATTGCAGCCATGAAATTAAAAGACACTTACTCCTTGGAAGGAAAGTTATGACCAACCTAGATAGCATATTGAAAAGCAGAGGCATTACTTTGCCAAAAAAGGTCCATCTAGTCAAGGCGATGGTTTTTCCAGTGGTCATGTATGGACGTGAGAGTTGGACTGTGAAGAAAGCTGAATGCCAAAGAATTGAATAAGTAAAGTTTTTGAACTGTGGTGTTGGAGAAGACTCTTGAGAGTCCCTTGGACTGCAAGGAGATCCAACCAGTCCATTCTAAAGGAGATCAACCCTGGGTGTTCACTGGAAGGACTGATGCTGAAGCTGAAACTCCAATACTTTGGTCACCTCATGCGAAGAGTTGACTCATTCGAAAAGATCTAGATACTGGGAGGGATTGGGGGCAGGAGGAGAAGGGGACGACCGAGGATGAGATGGCTGGACGGCATCACCAACTCGATGGACATGAGTTTGGGTAAACTCCAGGAGCTGGTGGTGGACAGGGAGCCTGGCATGCTGCAATTGATGGGGTAGCAAAAGTCAGACATGACTGAGCAACTGAACTGAACTGAACTAAGAATAAGCCACAAATGATTGCCTCTAAAGAAACAGTGGAGATTGTAAGGCCCCACACAACTGCCCTTTTTGTTACAGGCTTTAAAAAATGATAATTCAATAAAATAAAGCAAAAGGTCACTCAAGCAGGCAGGACTCATTCCAAATACACAAAAATAAAAAGAATCACAAGATAGTGAACCAACAGTAAAAGTTTCCGTAGAGGGAAAAGGCAAATTCTTTTAACACACACATTGAAAGAAGAGTCATCTTAGCAAAGTTATTAGAGAACATTTTACAATAGCGAAGAGCTTCTAAATGGTTGATAGTGTAATAAAAACTAAGCATTATCATTTCAGGGGAAGAATAAAAGGAGAAAGCAAGATGAGAAGCAGATTTATTACATGAGAGGAAAGTAGAAGTCTCACCAAGAGTGACTGGGCAGGCAAGGACAAATAGGTGTAACCAAGAAAGCTAGCTGCTGCTGCTGCTAAGTTGCTTCAGTCGTGTCCAACTCTGTGCGACCCCATAGACGGCAGCCCACCAGGCTCCACCGTCCCTGGGATTCTCCAGGCAAGAACACTGGAGTGGGTTGCCATTTCCTTCTCCAATAATTTGGGATTCTGGGTTTAAATTTCTAAAGGCTTTCTTTTTTAAAATCATTGCCAGAGTTAAGAGTATATGCCAAAGCAAATATTAATATTTGTGTTTACTATTAAATACCCAGAGATGTAACCAGTCTACCCAGGATCACAGTTTAAGTAAACTTGTTGGTTTGATGGTTCCTAGACCATGAAGAAATTAAGATCTTAGCGGTGATAGGACTGTGGTTACAAATTCACAGGGAAAACACCCACCGTCTTCCACATCAAGGCCAAAACAAAGAAGTTTCTTTGTTAAAATGAGAGTGGGACAGATCTTTTAAAACAGTCCATCTTTCTACCAGTCCTTAGAAGTTATGAGCTCAGGGAAATGGAAATCACTTTCCAATTCCTCCTTTCTGGTCCCCACCCCTTTCTGGTGATTAAAGGCCAAGCCCACTGGTAACTGAGTTGAAACAGCCCATTAGGATAGTCAAAGCATGAATACCTGTTTCCCACTCTAGTTTTCCATTACCTCCTTGTTTGGGGAGTTTTTTCTTTCTTTCTCACAAGTTCAGCAGTTCACTTACTCCTAGAGTTATATGTGTTATACATTTTCCAGCATGGGTGTACATGAAGGAAAGTATTTCAGGTAATTATCATACCGTGCTACCAGGCACAGAAGTCACATCATGCTATGCCATATGTTTCTTAAATAAATATAGATCATAATTGAACATTCTCCTTCCTAGGATTACACCCACGCTAGATGAGGAAGCAACAAGTAGTTTTTGTGGTTAAACACTAGAGGTTATGCAGAGATACAAAACACATTATAAATCCCAAAATGTACTAGTTTAACTATTTTGTTTCCATAATTATAAAGTGGGTATAATTCACTAGCTACCTTATAGAACAGTCCTTGCAGAAATGATAGCAGAGTATCTGGCATGTTAGGATTCAATAAATATTAGCCTGTATATTCTCACTGTTACTATCACTACCAACAATATAAGCTTATTGGGGAAGCTCAGTTTATTCATAAGGAGTAATAAGAGAGTATAATAAATGATACATTAATCACTACACTTTTATTCTAGTACAAATTCTGCCATCAAATAGCTGTATAATTTTGAATTTAAAGTCTCTATGATTCAGTTTCTTCATGTGAAAAAAAAAAAAGAATGGTTATATTTGATTATAACTAAGCTTTCTTTAAGCTTTAAAAGCCAATGATTAGCTGCAGTGTAGGAAATTAAAGACTGTATAACAGGACCTGGAAAGGAAAAGTGGCCTTAGATGGGAACAATATTGTCATATACCATCAGCATTTTATAAAGGCAAAGAAAAGTTACACTAAATGGAACTGTTATGTTTCTGCATATATGAGAGAAAAACTATGAACGAGGTAACATCAGCAACTTTAATGAAAGATGAGAAAAACAAAATTTTCAAAAATACAATTTACACATTGATACTGCAAGAATAACTTTTGAAAAATTTTCTATTTCCCGTTAGCCTCTAGAGCTATACTGTCAGATAAAGAACAATAATTATTACTTTATGAGACAAATAATAAAGTGGTACATTATTATATTTGGTTATTCTACACATAAAAGTTCTTAGTTTTAATAATAAATAATTCCTGTTATGATCATTCAGTATTATACCCACTGCTGCTGCTACTGCTGCTAAGTGGCTTCAGTCGTGTCCGACTCTCTGCGACCCCATAGACGGCAGCCCACCAGGCTCCCCCGTCCCTGGGATTCTCCAGGCAAGAACACTGGCGTGGGTTGCCATTTCCTTCTCCAATAATACCACACAAAAACTTAAAAAAATAAATAAATAAATAACAGTTAGGATAATAGAGTAAAATGCCTAGAAAAAAAAAATATCTGCTTCTTGGATTAGGTATTTCATAACACATGAGATGGAAATACATGAAAATAACTTCTCATTAATAACCACTGGTAGAAATATCTAAAGAAGGACTACTATGTAAAAGTCATAAAGATTTTTTAGTAAAAAATTTAATTGTGGAAAAGGATGCTAAATTACTATCTGGCAAAATAAAAGACATCACAGTCAAGGGCAAAGTGTTAGTACTCAGTCATGTCCAATTTGATGCAACCCTATAGACTATAGCCCACCAGGCTCCTCTGTCCATGGGATTCTCCAGGTAAGATACTGGAGTGGGAAGACATTCCCTTCTCCAGGGGATCTTCCTGACCCAGGGTCCCAACCCAGGTCCTCCTGCATTTCAGGTGGATTTTTTCACTCTTTTAAATTAAGGAAACGTGTGTTTGTGCATGTGTATGTGTACATAGAGGTAGGTGGCAAAGGGCACAACAATATGAAAATAAATACAACATTCACTCCCTCTGCATAGGACAAGATTATTCTTCTTTCCTTAGTTTAATTCTGCCATAAGGGTGAGATGGCTGGATGGCATCACCAACTCGATGGACGTGAGTTTGAGTGAACTTCGGGAATTGTGATAGACAGGGAGGCCTGGCGTGCTACAATTCATGGGGTCACAAAGAGTCGGACACGACTGAGCGACCGAACTGAACTGAAGGCACTGTCAATTCTACCACAAGTAAAAGTGCCCAGGCAAATATCCAACCACTATGAAACCTTGACTCTATCAATCATTCTTTTACTATACCAACTCTGAGTGCATACAACCAAGATTCATTCTTGCTATTTCAATCACTGACCTCCAAGAGCAAAATCAAACGCCTACCATGAATACCTCTGGACGTTTCTCACTGTGAAAAGCCATCACTCAGGCTTGAGGATGCAAGCTTCTGTCTGCATCACCTAATGATGATCATCTACTAATGATTCTTCATGCATACACTAGCACTGACTCTCATGTCTCATTCACTCACTGATTCACTATGTTTTACTAAACACTACTATACACCATGCACAGTCAAACAGGGGTAAGCAAGACCAATTCAGGCTCATCTCTCATGAAATCTACAATCTAGCTGAATGAATAAGTAGATCCATGAATCAGTGAATGATAAAGAATACAAAAGAAAATTCACCTAACAGGAAATATAAATAATAAAAAGAAATAAGACAAAAGAACAATTTTGCTATTAACTAAAGAAAAGTGAGTTAAAGGAAAACTGAAAATTTAAGCAACAGCATTTAAAGTTGTTGAGTTTTATTAAAACAACCATTATCCTTCATTACCAGTGGCATTACATATTCATGGAATAATTTGAGAGAGCAATACATTATTTTTCAAAGTTTGTAATCCATAACCAAGTAATTCACTCCTGGGAATTTATCTCAAATAAATAATTAAAAAGAAGGAAAAATGTTTTATAGCAATATTAATTACAGCAGCAAAAGTCAGAAAACAGATTAAATTCAGAAGAGGAGAATAGTTAAGTGTATTATGAAACAATATCTCATTATTAATTTAAAAAACCTATGTTACTTGATGTTTATGTAAAAGTATGCAAAATGTATCTATAAGAAATGTTAAACAATAATAGAATATAACACAGTGCATGCAACATGGTTACAACAATGAAAATAACACATGGAAAAATATTAGAAATTATATAGAAATTGGCATTAAAATAGAAATTGGAAATCTTATAAAACTCCATATATAATCTAAAAATTGACCTACTAATCAGTTTCAAAGCTTTAATACCTTCATATAATAAATAAGGGTTTATATTAAAGATCGCAAACAAATCAAACTCTACAACAACTGTAGGTAGACTCCAAAGACGATGACAAAAAAAAATCCCCCTACTAATGCTGGCATTTATATCCAAAAATTTATTTACGAATTAAAGGAAAGACAACAGAGGTCAATATGTAATTTTACAAATAACACTAAGCTTTCCGATAAATAATCCAAATACAATAAAAATTAAGTAACTGAAGATCTCAAAAGTCTAAGAAAAACATTTTTAAATACACGAATATGGTGTATAATCTATAAAAATACTGAATCATTATTTTGTACAGTTGAAACTAATGTAACTGTAATAAAAAAGAAAAGGAGTGAGATGAGTTACTTTACACTGTGTTGTTAATGAAAAACAAATAAAAAATACACAAGTTGAGGAGAAACAGAAAAGACAGTCCAATCTACACATAAACTGGGCTCTAAATTATTCATGAATCAGTGCAGGCCATATCCCTAAAGAACAAACATTACTATTGCCAAATTCAGAGTAAAATATTCTGTCAGATAGTTAGGTATGTTTAGGCTAAGAAATAATAGCATCGACTCATAGTCACATTCACCCTTATTCTAACGAAAAAAACATAATCAAGATTTTTTAAAAGATAGTTCTCAGTTCATTATAGAAACAAACAAGTTCCACTTACAGGAAAACAGAATAGATTTTCTCCTATTTCCCATGTGAAGGACAACTAAAATCCCATTATTATATATAAAACAAAAATAAGACTCTGAAAGATGGAAAGAAGGAGGCCCATCAGTTAGGGATCTCAAGATCCAAAGACAATCACAGTGGTGAGGTGCATAAGCTTTGTTTTTGCCTCACATATTCCAGACTTGAAGGTGAAGAAGTTAGCAACCCATGAAGGCCAACAGGTACAGACATAAAATATGTTAACAAAATTTCACTCTCCCTAGCCAAAGGAACTGAATAAAAAGCATCAGCAGTAAGACAAAAATCTCATAGACAATAACTGCTCTACTCCAGGTAAACACCACAGAAAAAACTGTTGTCCCAAATCCCACCATACTAGCAAAGGTCTACTAGACTTCTACTTTCAACATGCTCTAACAAGGAAACCCAGAGCCCTAACTTGAGTAGTACTGAAGGAGACTTAATACGGAACATGGACTTCCGACCCAACCCAGCAATAAGGAGGCACCCCTTAACTTTCCAGGGCAGGATCAAGGAAGCCCTTGCAGAGAGTTAGGACTTTCACCAACCTCCAGCAGTAATGAGCTACTCTACTACCACTACCATGCTATCAGTAGAGACCGCATGCAGAACAGCAATGAGGTCTTGTGATCCAACCACTGCAAGCCAGAGAATTGTAACTGGAGTTCTGTATAAGAGCTACAATTCCCACCCTGGGCCAGAACTTACTGGCCACTCCACCACCCTTGGATACCAATGGAAGTCAAATGGAAAACCTGGACTTCTACCTCCACTGGTGAGTAACAAGGGTGCACATTTCCTTCCACAGTTGGAGCATTATCAGATGAAGCTGTATAAACTAGAAAGTTTAAATAAGATCCAGGGTCTCAGAAAACAATTTCCAAATTTTTAGGTTTCAGTGAAAAATCAACTGTCATACCAAAAACCAAGTTCACAAAGTGAATGAAAAAGACAATTAATATATGCCACTGAGATGACAACAGATGTTAGATCTGACAAACGCTTTTTAAAAGGCATCATAAAAGTATTTCAATGAGCAATTATAAGCATGCACGAACAAATGAAAATGATAATTTACCAAAGGAAGGCAGGTAGGGATGGTAACGAAAAAAAGATTCAAAAAGAAATTTTAGAACTGGAAAATTCAGCAACAGAAGTAAGGAATTCAATGAATGGGTTCAACATCAGAATGGAGAAGATCATGGAGAAAGAAGGCAACGGCACCCCACTCCAGTACTCTTGCCTGGAAAATCCCATGGATGGAGGAGCCTGGTAGGCTGTGGTCCATGGGGTCGTGAAGAGTCGGACACGACTGAGCTACTTCACTCTCACTTTTCACTTTCATGCATTGGAGAAGGAAATGGCAACCCACTCCAGTGTTCTTGCCTGGAGAATCCCAGGGATGGGAGAGCCTTGGTGGGCTGCCGTCTATGGGGTCGCATAGAGTCGGACACAACTAAAGTGACTTAGCAGCAACACAATAGCAATTATCCATTCTGAATCATACAGAAAATAGGAAAAAAAAAAAAAAAAGAACAACACACAACAGAATCTCAAGTACCTACAGGATCATAATAAAAGATCTAACATTCATGTCACCAGGGTACCAGAAGTAAAGGAGAAAGGTGGGGCTGAAAAAGTACATGAAGAAATAACAGCAAAAAAAACTTCTCAAATTCAGCAAAAGACATAAGCATGAAAATTAAGAAGTTGTGCTAACCCCGGAATAATCAAAGAAATCAAAACACAAAGATAAACTACTTTTTAGTTTTTACTAAAGACAAAGAAAACAAAATCTTAACAGGAGTAAAGGAGAAGTGACACCTTACTCAGAAGGGAAAAACAACTCAAATGACAGTAATTTTTGTGTTTTTTTTTTTTTACTTGAAACCACAGTGGGAAGTGGCACAACATTTTTCAACTGCTGAAAATGACTTCAGGATTGAAGGGAGAAACCAGACATTCTCAGATGAAGGGAAAGTAGGAAAATTTGTAACGTGTAGATCTTTCCTAAAGAATAAAGTTAAGTTCTCCAAGCAAAAAGGATTTAAAATAAGAAGCTGTGATATATTAGGAAAAAAGAATAAAATAAAAATAGGAAACATATTAACAGACTTCGACTTCTATTCATTTCTTGAGATTTCTAAAATGTTTCCTGTCGAAGCAAAAGTCATATCTGATGTGGTTTTCAATACACATAGAGGAAATATTGAAGACAACTGTATTATGAACAGGAGAGGGTTAAGAAACAAAGGTAAGTATGCTTTCTACACATTAGTTGAACTAGAAAAATGACAATACCAGTAGACTACAATAAGTTAGATATTTGAAATGTAAACCCAAAACAACTATCAAAAATGCTTCACAACGTCCACTCAAAATGACTACATATAAATCAAAACAGCATTCTAAATAACATTCAAGTAACAAAAGGCAGGAAAACAAAGACATTAGAAACAGAGTAATCAAACAGAAAGTCAAACCTGAAAACTAAAACGGCAGACTTAAGGCCTAATCAACTAAAGGCTACCTTAAATGTAAATGGTCTAAATCTAGCTAATAAAAGGCAAGATTGGTCGACTGGATTAAACATGATCCAAGCATATGCTATCTATGAAATCTCATTTCAAAGATGAGGTAAGAGTGTTGAAAGTAAAAGAATAGAAAAGGGTAGATCACAAAATACTAATCTAAAGAAAACAGAACACAGTGAGACATAATTTCACACAATTAGATGGCTAAAAACAGAGACAATCAAAAGTACTGGTGAGGAAGTAGAGAAATTTTTGACACACTTACACTGACGGTGGGAATGTAAAATGATGCAGCTGCTATATGGAAAACAATCTGGCAATTCCTCAGAAAGTTAAAGAGGTAACTTACGGTCCAGCAATGCCACTCCAAGGTGGTACGCAAGAGAACTGAAAGCACACATCCAATCAAAAGCTTACCCAAGGATGTTCCCATAACTGTACTGTTCTTAAGAATCAAAAATAAACGTCAAGATATGGATGACCCTTGAAAACATCACACTAAGTGAAAGAAGTCAGATAGAAAAGGTAACATATTGCATGATTCCATTCATAGAAAATTTTGAGAATAGATAAATCCATAAGGACACATAAATCAGTGGTTGCTGGGGGCTGGAGTTAAGTGGAATGGGGAGTTATCAGTAAAAAGATATGGGTTTCTTTTCAGGTGATAAAATATGTCTTAAAAGTAGACAGTGGTGATGGTTGCATAACTTTATGAATATAATAAATACCTCTAAGTTGTTCATTTAAAAATGGGTAAATGGTAAATACTGCGTATGAATTAATGTGTGAATTTAATCTCAATTTTTTTCAAAAAATAAAAAGCAGGAATGCTTAACATCAGATACAATAGACTTAAGAGATGAAAAAACAATAACATAGGAGATACTCCAAAATACACAGCAATCCTAAATGCATATGAAACTAACATAGCTGAAAAACTGTAGCACACAGCTAATAAGTTCAGTTCAGTCGCTCAGTCGTGTCCGACTCTTTGCGACCCCATGAATCGCAGCACGCCAGGCCTCCCTGTTCATCACCATCTCTCGGAGTTCACTCAGACTCACATCCATCGAGTCAGTGATGCCATCCAGCCATCTCATCCTCGGTCGTCCCCTTCTCCTCCTGCCCCCAATCCCTCCCAGCATCAGAGTCTTTTCCAATGAGTCAACTCTTCGCATGAGGTGGCCAAAGTACTGGAGT
>SJYT01038108.1:348817-383434 GCA_006410635.1 Cephalophus harveyi | reverse complement strand
TTGCTCCACTGATCTCCAGTAGCATATTGGGCACCTAATGACCTGGGGAGTTCCTCTTTTGATATCCTATCATTTTGCCTGTTCATACTGTTCATGGGGTTCTCAAGGCAAGAATACTGAAGTGGCTTGCCATTCCCTTCTCCAGTGGACCACGTTCTGTCAGCTAATAAAAAGAGGAATAAATCCACATTTCTAATTGAATACTTCAACAGTTCCTTAACAATGGAGGGAAAAAACTACAATATCAACAAAGATATAGAAGATGGAAAAAAGTATTACCAATCAATAAGCCCTCTGTGATATCACAGAAGAAAAGAAGAAATATTCTTTTCAAGTGTCTACACAATATACACTTCAATAGACCATAATAGCCTGAGCCATAAAAGAAGCTCAATAAATTTAAAAGAATTGAAGTCAGAGTTTCTTCTTTAACCACAAGTGATTCAAGTTAGAAATCATAAGAAAAGAAAAACAGGGAAATCTCCAATTACTTGGAAATTAAGCAGATCTAAATATTCCATAATTTAAACAGGCACACTCAGGAAAAATTAAATATATACACAGAACTGAGTAAAAATATGACATATCAAAATATATGTAACACAACTAAAGCAGTGGAGAAAGGAAATTTTATAGCAGCAAATGTACACACTGGAAAAAGTAAGTAAGTCTGAAGTCAATAATCTAGGCTCTCACTCAAAACATAGAAAAAAGAGAGAATGATAAGCTGAAAGCAGAGGAAGCTATAATTTAAAAAAAAAAAAGGAAGCAGAAATCAATGAAGTTGATTTTTAAATAACTGTTTTTTAAAAAATAATTGAAATTGGAAAAATTAGCAAAAGGGGAAAAACAGAGAAAGGGATGATAAATTGCCAATATCAGAAATGAAACAAGGTATCACAACAGACTGCAAACATCAAAAGGTTAATGAAAAACTGCTACAAACAAGTCTGCATACAGCATGTGACAGCTTTGATGATACAGATCAGTAAGTCAAGAAAATGCAAAAAACACCAAATGGTAAATCCGGGACACATGGAAAGTTTATCAAATCTTTGACGAAGAACTGATGTCCCTTCAAAACAATCTCTTCCAAAATAAAGAACAGGAGGAAACACTTAATGAAGCTAGAATTACCCTGCTTCCTAAACAAAGACATTGCAAAAAAAAGAAAACAAATATTATATACAACTATTCCTCATTAATATACATGTGAAAATACACAACAGAATATTATGAAAGGAATTCAGCAATAAGTTTGTGGGTATATAACTATAAATAAAAAAAATAAATAAATAATCATGACCAAGTGGAATTTATTCCAGGAATGGGTTTTTAGTTCAATATGGAAATATCAATGTTATCCCCCATAGTAACTGGCTAAACAATAAAAATCATAATATTTACTGATGTATAAAATTACATTTGACAAAATTCAACACCCACTCATGACAAACATTTTCAAGGAAACAGGAATAGAGAACTTTCTTAACATTAGAAAGAGCATCCACAAAAACAACTAAAATTACTTAATAGTGCAAAACTCAATGTTTTCACACAAAGATTGGTACAAAGCCAAGGATGTCAGCTCTCACCGCTGTCTTTCAACATAATGTTAGAAGTTCTATCTAGAGCATTACAAGAAAGAAAAATAAGAGGTACAGATGAGAAAGGAAAAAATTGAAAATGACTCATATGTCCTTCAATAGATAACTGGTAAAACAAACTGTGATAAACTCATACCATGGAATATGATGCAGCAATAAGACTTATCTAATTATACACACAACAATGTAGATAAACATCACATATTATATGATTCCTTTTTCATGGTATGTCCATAATAGGCAAATTCACTGAAACAGAAAGCAGATTAGAGATTATCAGGGAATGAGGCAAAGGAGAGACTGTGAAGTGATTACTCAAAGGAGAAAAGATGTTTTGAGAGAGTGATGAAAAGGGTTACCACATTGTAGATACACTAAATATCACTGAACTATATACTTTAAAATCGTTAACTGTATATTATATGAATTTCACTTCAGTAATACAGAGAAAGAGAGGAGAGAAAAGTCAATCAAAAGAAAAAGAAAACCCACTGGCTCACATATTTAAAACTGAAAGAAGTTTGAAAAGTACCTATTTATTATCTTTTCCATCTCCCTTTTACTTCATGTTTATGAAAATTCATTTGTGGAAGAATGTTCAGTGTTTAAACTATTAACAGGTGCTTATTCTAAGAGTACAAGTTAAGAGAAACATAGGCATTTGTATATGTAGGTGGAATCACTAGAAATCTTTACAGACTAATCAATATACTTTTTAATCACTCATGATGTTCATCAGTTTGTTGTAGAGCTATCCTAAATAGAGTTATTTTACAATCCAAAGGTTTATCAAATCTTTAATGCATATAAAACTCTACAGTTCTTAAAGAAGGAACACTAAAAATAAAGTGAAATATTACTTAAGAAATTCTTTGAAAATACTTCTAAATACACCTATCTTTAAAAATAAGTTTGTTAAGTGGTGTTTCTTTATCATTAACTAGATAAAAACTACAGAACTATTCCAATGTATCCCTGAAAGTAATTTTTCATAAGCAAGTCAAAGAAAAATTTCACAGGCTATGTAATACTTCTGACAGGTTATTACATCACGAGAATATTAACCTTCACTCCCTGACTCATTCAAGAAATGTTTGCAAGAATACTTTGAGCCTCTTTATCTGGTCAAAGCACTAGAAGCTAAGTGGTGTCTGTACAAACCAATCATTTCACTAGCAGTTTTATATTTCTTTAAAGCCTCATATAAAAAGCACCTGCCTAAAGTGAGTAATGGAGTTTTACATTCATTGCACTTAGGAACAGCGTATGTAACCTATTCCGTTTTCCTCCCTTGTGGAATATATTTCAGCTTATATTGCACAACACATTACCAATGCATATAAAGACTCTCTGATCAGCCATTTGGACTTCAGTCAGCAACCTGCCTGAGTGCTTTTTTTCCCCTGCCCTAAATAACATACTCACTTAATTCAACAACTCAAATGAAAAAATCTTTTTAAGATGGTGATCTTACTTTCTTAATAAATACGTAACACATGTATGTGAATTGACTGTATTTGGAATACAAATGGTGAGACACAAAACTTGAACAAAGTTTGTGAAGTAACAGCTGAAAACTAGCTGAATACATCAATCCAGGGGAATAAAACAGAAGCCTGTATGGGATGTCTTCCTGGTTTTCTTTTTCTTTTTTTCCTGAGCAAGCTACAATTTTAAAATTACTGTAACCACACTAAAAAGTTAATTTTGACCCATTAAAGGCATGGAAATAGGGCTAAACTGTTATTAAAACTGAATCACTTGCATATCTGCCAGACCCCAAAGCATTTTCACGACATACATATCCCAATCATTGATGTCGAAATTTGCTGAATATGAATGAAGGAAAATTTTTAAAAGAGCAACAATAAAAATGTCATATGCTATTTAGTAGCTGTTGTTGTTTACTCACTAAGTTGTGTCTGACTCTTTCGCAACTCCATTAACTGCAGCCCACCAGGCTCCTCTGTCCATGGGCTTTCCCAGGCAAGAATACTGGGGTGGGTTGCTATTTCTTTCTCCAACGGATCTTCCCAACCCAGAAATAGGATTCTTTACCCCTGGTCACTGGTGAAGCCACTTTATATCTGACATAGATTTAAAACTCAAGTACAACAGATAAAAAGAATAATGAAGACTGAAGGGAATTGCAGAAATGGAAAAGTAGCAGAAATGTGCAATAATTGTAAGATTATGGCTTGGAAATATCGTAAACTATTATCAAATCTGTTTTAACATGTTGCAATATTACAGATAAACAGGTAAAAAAATAAAGAATTGAAAGTGTCCAAGGCAAAAGCTCCTCGCTGTCCCTTGCTGGTACACTCATGCAATAACCTAAGGCCAACAGCACTGATGGAGAAGGCAATGGCACCCCACTCCAGTACTCTAGCCTGGAAAATTCCATGGACGGAGGAGCCTAGTAGGCTGCAGTCCATGGGGTCGCTGAGAGTTGGACGCGACTCAGTGACTTCACTTTCACTTTTCACTTTCAGGCATTGGAGAAGGAAATGGCAGCCCACTCCAGTGTTCTTGCTTGGAGAATCCCAGGGACGGCGGAGCCTGGTGGGCTGCCAACTATGGGGTTGCACAGAGTCGGACACGACTGAAGCGACTTAGCAGCAGCAGCAACAGCATCAATTAAAGAACATTTACTTAGACTCACATATGCAAAATTTTAACTATAGTAAGTGTTGAGGTATTCAAAGCCTATAAAATATGGTTCCTAACCTCCAATAGATCACAATCCATTAGGCAAGAAATGAAAAGATAATTAAAAAAATTTGGCCAATTCACCAATTACCTCAAGTATTAACATGAAGTCTAGAAAACTGGCAAAGCTGTGATAATCAGGCTCAAACCTGAAGTGAGATTTGGCAAACTTTTTCTATAAAGGGCCAAATAGTAAATATTTAGCCTTTATAAGCAATAAGGTCTCTGTTGCACTTATTCAACACTTGTTATTGTAGTAGAATAGAGCCACAGACAAAAACTGAGCAAGGAACTAAACAACCCCTGTGTGTACCAGTGAAAAATAGGCAATGGGCGAGATTTGGCCTGTGGGCTATTCTGAGCAGTTGTTCTCGACCCTTCCATCTGTATTGGATTGACATAAAAAGGTTTTTGTGTTTGTTTTTTAATTATAAAGATCTAACTCCAACCTCAGAGAACTCCATAGTAAGAGGCCTGGTGCAGCCTACTAAACAGCATATTTTAGAAATTTCAGCTACCACCAGGGGACAAAGTTTTGATATGAGAATCATGCAAGACTGAAAGATTTGTGTTCTTGCACCCATCAATTTTTCACCTAAGAACAGAGAGGAACAATGGTAGGTGACAGCCTATAGAGATTACAAGGCTTATACTCACAAATAACCTGGCATTAAAAATCAGTATATTTTAATCAAAGATATCTCTGCTTTCCCATGTCCACTGAAGCATTATTCACAATAGTCAAGACATTAAAACAATAGGTGTCCATCAACTGATGAATGGATAAAGAGGTATGGTGCGTGTGTGTATGCATGTGTGTACGTACATGTGTGTGCGTGTGTGGATAACGACATTAGTATTCAGCCATCAGAAAGGAAATCCTGATGTTTGCAATAACATGAATGGACCTTGAAGGAATTATGTTTAGAGAAATAAGCCAAACAGGCCAAGAGAAATACTATATATTATCAATTATATGTGGAAACTTATTAAAAAAAAAAAAGCCAAACTAATAGACTAAAAATTGGCTGCCAGGGGCAGAAGAGTAGGAGAAATACGTAGAAGTTTATAAAGGGATACAAACTTTCAGCTACAAGATGACTAAAACCTCAGGATCTAATGTACAATACAGTAACTATAGTTGATAACACTGAATAACTGAAATTTGCTAAAAGAGTAGAATGTAAATGTCCACATTAAATATGTACATGTGTACATGTGTGTAAACATGTGAAACATGATGTATATGTTCATCCTTTTACAACCTATATGTATATCAAATCATAACTGTCAAATATGCAATACACCAAGTCTTTCAATTTTGTCAATTACACCACAATAAAGCTGAAAAAAATAAATGATATTCAAAAAATAACCACAATCAAGTTATATATAAATAAGCTACGAGGCAATATTGACAACATGAGGGATACAGCACCAGTGTAACTATATATGAAGTATAATCTTTTTAAATTGTGAATTACTACATTGTACACCTGTAACTAATGTAATACTGTGCATCAATTATACTTTAATAAAAATAAATAAAAAGTTACTAGTGTTAGGTAAAGAGAAATAAGAAAGACTAAAATACATATATCCCTTCCTTTTGCCCATACTCAAAAAATAAATCAAAATTGTTCTAATTCCTAAGTCAAGGTACTTGGCAAGGAAGGACTGTTACCACTAAAGAAAATCAGCAAAGTAGACTGAAACTTACAGAACCAATAATAAATTCATTCTAATTAGCTATTGAGTACTTAAGTGTTGAAGGGAAGGTGGCAAATGCCTAGCAAGCAGCTAAGAGCAAGACAAACACTCTCAAAACAAACAAACCAACCAACACTCTTCCTCTTCTCAAGATGTTGAAACTGTAGGTGAAAATAGCTAAGTTTTATTGAACCTTTAAATATGTGCAAGACAAAATGTACAATGCTTTATATTATTTTTTCTAAAATAATACAAAAAGAACATGAGTTAGACTAATAAGTAGTCATCGCAGAAAAACTGAGTATTTAAGAGGCTAAATAACTAGTCCAAGGTCACATAATATAACCAAACTGGGATTTGAATCCAGTTTAACATTGAAGATTACGTTCTTAAATACTATGTTACAAATGTTCACTATCCATTAAAAACACTTAGAACACTAAAGGGATTATGAAATGAGAGAAAACACAATGAAATGAGAGAACGTGGAGAATAATAATAGATCAGTTCAGTCGCTCAGTCGTGTCCAACTCTTTGCGACCCCATGAACTGCAGCACGCCAGGCCTCCCTGTCCATCACCAACTCCCGGAGTTCACTTAAACTCACATCCATCGAGTCGGTGATGCCATCCAGCCATCTCATCCTCGGTCGTCCCCTTCTCCTCCTGCCCCCAATCCCTTCCAGTATCAGTCTTTTCCAATGAGTCAACTCTTCGCGTGAGGTGACCAAAGTACTGGAGTTTCAGCTTTAGCATCATTCCTTCCAAGGAAATCCCAGGGCTGATCTCCTTCAGAATGGACTGGCTGGATCTCCTTGCAGTCCAAGGGACTCTCAAGAGTCTTCTCCAACACCACAGTTCAGAAGCATCAATTCTTCAGCGCTCAGCTTTCTTCACAGTCCAACTCTCACATCCATACATGACCACAGGAAAAACCATAGCCTTGACTAGACGGACCTTTGTTGACAAAGTAATGTTTCTGCTTTTGAATATGCTATCTAGGTTGGTCATAACTTTCCTTCCAAGGAGCAAAGCGTCTTTTCATTTCATGGCTGCAATCACCATCTGCAGTGATTTTGGAGCCCCAAAAAATAAAGTCTGACCCTGCTTCCACTGTTTCTCCATCTATTTCCCATGAAGTGATGGGACCAGATGTCATGATCTTCATTTTCTGAATGTTGACTTTTAAGCCATCTTTTTCACTCTCCTCTTTCACTTTCATCAAGAGGCTTTTTAGTTCCTCTTCACTTTCTGCCACAAGGGTGGTGTCATCTGCATATCTGAGGTTATTGATATTTTTCCCGGCAATCTTGATTCCAGTTTGTGCTTCTTTCAGCCTTTACAACCCCATGAACTGCAGCATGCCCGGCTTCTCTGTCTATCACTATCTTCCTGAGTTTGCTCAAACTCAGGTCCATTGAGTCAGTGAAGGCAGCCAGCCACTTCATCCTCTGTCACCCCCTTCTCTTCTTGCCCTCAGTTTTTCCCAGCATCAGAGTCTTTTCCAATGAATCAGCATTTTCCCATCAGGTGGTCAAAGTATTGGAGCTTCAGCTTCAATGCGAGGATAACTTTTTTAAATGTTTAAGTCCTTGAATTTTTTTCTCTGTAAGAAATTTTCTTGTGTAACTAAAATAGATTCTTATGTGCTGAAAATGTGATATTTCTGGAATACGCTACTTTTTTAAGTAGATTTTTTATCTACATTAAGAAAGTTTCAAGGAAAACACTAATATTTTAAAAAAGTAAATTCTAACATTCATGAATTAACAATTAACTCTAGAAGTCAAAAAGTTTATTATAAAAACTATACTGATTCATATGTCACTGTTTAGTATCAGTAGTTCTTAATGCAACTTGAAATATTTATAATCTTGTAAGTTTCAAAGAATTATTTTATTACGTGGCTTAATTTGTGAGAAAATAGCTTATATGAATGCCAGTTGTATTTCTTTGGAAAGACAAATGTAAACCTATTTAGTGATCTGATTTTCCCTTTCATCTTGTCTCCAGTTTCTGTGTAGATTTATAATGTTCATTGTTTCCAATTTTAACAAATCACCTAATGGCAGAAAGGAAAATATGTTAACCTTGGAATTATTTGCAGTTGGAGAATTCCCTTTTGTCTGGCCCATACAGGGCCTGCAATCTGTTTTAAACACAGATTGTCTGTCTTTCGTCTGACAGCCACCAAGCTGCACAAATTACTTTCTGCCTGTTCACCTGTTTGCAGCTGCGTCTGTGGCTAAAGATTCTGCAGTTTGACTTGAGCAACCACTTCAGGATTGATGACATGTGCTGCTGATAAAGTGAGCAATTTGAAGAAATTACTGGCTATAGTTATTGAAAGACATCTGGGCATGAGCTGAGAACTAGAAGCCTTCAATCATGTGCTTGCAACCTGCAGTGGCGGCAGCCGTGTTTGAAGTGATACCCTGCTAAAAAGAAGTTGGCCCTGGCACTAAATAACCAAGTGATGTATGGAACATAACCTCTCAAATGAGTAATAAAAGATTTGGTCTTTTAGCTATACAAATTAGAGGTTTGGGCCTTTCTTTAAAATATTAAGAAAAAATATAAGGCAACAATTAATCCTTCCCATTTGTATCCTTTTCTGAGTTAACTTTACAAACACCTCTTATTTCCTACTTATTTCAAATTGCTACTACTATTGCTACTAAAGAAAAGGCAAGCATTTATTGAATATCTACTACAGGCTCCACACCCTAGGCCTAGGAAGAGATTTACATCTATTACCTTATTAACACTCACACCAACCTTATTAAACCAGAATTACTATTCCTTTTCTCTGGTAGAAAAAGTAAAGTTCCAGGAAACTAGCCTCATGTCACACAACTGTGAGTAACAAAGCTAGGGACTGTCTATCTCCTGATCAACAGCTCTTTCAACTGTACTATACTGCCTTCCTGTTTTGCCTTTTTATTTTTGGGGGTGGGGAGGGGGGTGGCGGAGGTGGACTTCCTGTCTCCTGATACATACTTCTGATGTGTGATCAATTGTACATTTTGTCAGAACCATTCTGTCCCTCAGGTTAGCCATTTGTAGATGTGATTTCTATTCTCACCTTTCTGTCTCATTACATAAAACTTTTTCCAAATCATGCTGTCTTCATGAATTCAGAAGCCTGATTCAATCAAAATTCATGCTTTTAACAGTAAGGGGTAATAATGCAAAAAGCTCAGACCCTTGTCATATTTCCTGAAAACCAAAGTTCAAGTAAAATCATGCTACAAATAGCAAATGCATGTCCTTTTGTGACAAACTTACACCTACTATTGAAGAAAAAGAAATAATGCCTACTAAGGTGTTACTTAAATAAAAAGGCATTATTTAAAATATTAATGAGTTTGATGATACCAATAACAATGAATAATTAAAAAGACATACAAAACACGAGCACAAACATAATCAAATAAGGCACTGTCTGATAGGCAGTTCTATAGTCTAGTCAGAACAAACATAAACTATACCAATTAATGAAGAATCAATTAGTATCACTATACTTCAATGTACAAATGTAAAACACACATTTAGTATGTTTCAAATGCAAAGTTGGATAGAAGATTATAGGCTAACATTTGTATAGCATCATCACATTTGTCTAATTAAAATTAATATGATTTTGGATAAGCATTTAAACTCCTTTTCTCCATGTGCAAACAGTTATAAGCCAGTACAGGTCACATTCAAGATAAACCTATTCAGAGATCATAGGCAAAGCAAAAACAAATATAACCATTCAGATGACCAGTTTTTGTGCAATGCCTAAAATTCTTAATTTATAGACAATAGATTGAGATTAATATATACACACTACTGTCTATAAAACAGATAACTAATAAGGACCTACTATATACCACAGGGAATTTTCTCAATACTTTGTGATGACTTATGTGGGAGAGGAATACAAAAAGATGGACATATGTGTAAACAATTTACTTTGCTGTACAGCAGAAACACAACAATGTAAATCAACTATATATCAACAAATTAAAAAAAAATAAAGTGTATGTTGAACGTTGTCAAATGCTTTTGTCTGCATCCATTGAGAGGATTTTTTTTCTTACTTAGGTATTATGCTGATTTATTTCTCAATGGAAAACAAGCCATGTATTCCTGAGATAAGCTCAAATTTGTTATGATGAAAATTATAAAAATTTATTAAGAATTAGCGCTTTTATACTTAAGGATATTGACGTGATTTTTATGACATCACAGACATTCATGTTTATCTCTCAGTTATATAACATATATGAGATACATGTATGTGGTTATGTTTGTGTATTTTGTGTTTTTTCTTTTATTGGCTAGATTGTCAGTTTTAACAAATCATTAATATAATTCTAATGGTGGAACTAAAATTATTTACTTAAAACTTGGATTGGTGTTTAACAGTCACAGAGTCAGAGTCCAGTGAATACATATGCTGTCTCTTATACACATCTTTTTGTTAGAGGGGACATGTTCTTTTAAAAAGCCTCTCTCAAAGATTCTTTTGAATAACTGGCTTTTCAACTACTTTTACATTGGTGTTTAAATTTCCATAGGGTTGGAAAATATCCCTGTAAATACTGGTTTGTTTTTTTTTTTTTTCCAGAAAAAAATTTAAATACATTGGTAAGAATGCCACCCAAAATACACAATCATTTCAACTGTTGAGGATTTGAGGATACTAAAGAAATAGAAAGACCAAAGACTTCAAGTTACTGTATAAATTTGGCCTTCACATTTCAGTATTCATAAATTGAATTAAACACAGACCTGACTAACTCTAGCCACAAAAGAGATATACCAATGATTATAATAAATCAAGCCTTATTTATGTATATAATGATATAGCAATAGTAACATTCTTCTACACAAAGATACACAATCTATTTACTATCCTCTTTCCTAATCATGTCATGAGTTCATATTTTAATAGCACCTTTTATTTTAAAAGACTTAAGTCGTGAGAACATTCTTATGTACCACTTCATAACTTTGACACAAAGTACGTATAAAAAGATTAAACTTTATTTGGTATAAAATCAGTTGGCAGTTTTACATCTGTGCATGCAACATAAATACCCCAGCTGGCATCTCAAGCACACACACATATGGACTTCAAAACAGAAACTTCCTTATTTGCAGCACTGCCAGGGTAATTTTGTATCCTCTGCATACTACAGCTATTTGTCAGGCCCCTGCAGGTGTGCACTGCACATAAACACACAGCTGTAGTCCAGCAAGCCAAGTGTTCCATCAAACACATAAAGGGAAACCTCAGCAGTCGGATTAGTCATCCCTACAACAGGTCCAGGGAGAACAATATGGGTTAGTATTTTTGGAAAAAGCATGGATAGGAAATTTATGATTATGCGAGTCTTACCAAATAACTGGTGGATTGTGTCATTTTTAAAGATACGCCTACTTATTAAGTTTTTCTTAGAAAGGCTGCAAAAAGTGGAATTTGTTTTTTAGTTTTAAACATAACCAATAATCTATAAATGAGCTTATTAAGTGCAAAATGTGAAAAAAATTTTCAAATTTGTTTCAGTTTTTGGCAGTTAATGCAGTTGAATGCCTTGGAAATAATATTTACAAATCATAATCACTATATCTTAAAACACTTATCAGTGCTATATTTTTATATTTATAATTCTACTTTTCAATTCATATGTATTTAAGACAAAATTGCCAATGCAAGTTATTTGTGTCCAAAATTACATTTGACATTTAACTATCAAAAGTTACATGCTGTTTTAATATTAGACTGTGAACAAATATTTACTTCTCAAATATGATATGAAAGTATATCAACCTACAAATGGCAGAGGAAATAAATGAAAATATAAAACATGATCATTTTGCAATCAGGAGAAAGCTCCCAACAAAATTAAATGTGACCTTATTCATATTCTTTAAAATACCAAGTAAGCACTTCAAGCAGTTGATAATTATGACTACTTTAACCACATTTCCCCCAAACTGCTCCAAGTCCACCTGGCAGTTGACAAAACATGAAAGATAACTTAGAAAATGAGCTTGAATGCATTATGCCTAATATACTAATCTTCAGTGAACTTGAGGTCAGAGAGTTAGTAATCAAGGAACACTAGCAGTCTCTGACATGAAGGAACTCATGTTTTCTTGTATCTGGAAGGTATAACAGGACATTAAAAACTACTTTAGTCTGATACAAATTAAACCCTTCAACATGAAACCTAACTTTATTAAGTACTATCCTAGTTTAGCTGAGCCACAAAAACAGGATCGAATGTAGGAACAGAGTTAAAGGGTTCTCATCATAATGAAGGAATCCATTTTCCTTTATCTTGCATCTATTTGAGATAATGGATGTTCAGTAAACTTACTGTGGCAATCATATCATGATGTATGTAAGTCAAATTATTATGCTCTAAACCTTAAACATACTATGCTGTATGTCAATTATACCTCAATAAAACTAGAAGGAAAAATAACAGCAAAGACTTGAAAACTGTCCCAGTTTTATAAGTCAGGCTGGCTTACATACATATAAAACACTGTGCCTGATAAGATCTACTCTCTTAGCAAGTTCAATGTTTACAACGCAATACTGTTGTCTAGAACCACTACACTGTACACTGGCTCTCCAGGACTTATTAATCGACTAGTTTCAAGTTTGTACCCTTCAACAGCATCCCTCTCACTTCCCAACTAACCACCATTTTACTGTTTCTATGAGCTCTGGTGACATAGGTACTAGATAACGTCACAATGGCAGTCATACTGCAATACATAAACACATTAATTCAATATGCTGTATACCTTAAACATAAATGTGTCAAATATATTTTATTAACAAGTAATATTTTTTAAAAAATGAATAAAATATGAAGAGACAGCAAATGTGGAAAGAATGCAAAGGTTTCTAATTAATTAGATTGCTTTATAGTAAATTATCTCACATCTTATTCTTTTGTGAAACTATAAATAGGAAATACTTGGAATTCAACCTGGATCCCAATATTACTGATGGGTCCCTGAGGTGTGATTCATAGCTCTTTAAAGCTTCCTAGTAGCCTTAAATGCTCCAGGCTAGATCCAGCTGAATTTTGGTTCTGAACTACACAGTAATTCTTTTTCAGCAATTCTATCTCAAACATTTACATCACTACCTCTTGGCCCAAAACACTGTCATCAAGAAAAGTGTCATATGATGAGAGTGAGTAAAGTATCTTGGCCTTTAATGTCCACAATAAAATACATTTAAAACAAATTTTAGTTCACAGCATCTGTTCCAGTTATTTATGGCTGTGGAACTATTCCAAAACTCAGTGGCTTAAACCAACAATCTATTTTTATCTCATACAGTTCAGTGGATTTTCTGGACTCATCTGGGTGGATCTCGCCTGTCTCGCTCTCACGCAGCTGAAGTCAGATGGTGGCTGGGACTGGAATCATCTGAAGACTCTACTGAGCTAGTGATGCAGATGGTTTCGTCACTCATGTGTCAGACATCTCAGTCAAAACAGCTGAAATAATTGGGGACCAGGCAGGCATCTCTTGCCCTACATTAGTGAATCCAGTTGGCTACCTTGGACTTCTTCACAACATGACAGTCTCATGGACACCAGACTTTTGACGTAGTAGCTGACTTCGCTCAAAGCAAACACCCTAAGTGATGCAGGCATAAAATGCAGAACTTATTACTTAGTCTCAGCTGTCTACAGTATCCACTTTTGCCACAGTCTCTTAGTTAAAGGCATCATGGGGCTAGGCTGAACTCAAGGGAATGAACATACAGAATGAAACTGAGAACAATAGCTCATAGCCATCTGTGGACACCGGCAACCACATCATAGCAATAAAATCGTTTTAAAAGAATCTGAAAAACAATAAATATATGTATAACTGAATCACATTGTTGTATACCTGAAATTAACACAACATTGTTAATCAACTACACTTCAATATAAAATAAAAATTAAATTTAAAAAATGTAATTACTCTTTTGCTAGCAATCTGCTAAAGTGTTATATTTTATAATTACTGTTATTTACAATGATATTACATGATATTAATATGCACGGATTTGATTATGAAGTAGAGGGACTTCCCCAGTAGCTCAGATCGTAAAGCAATGTGGGAGACCCACGTTCAATCCCTGGGTAGGGAAGATCTCCTGGAGAAGGAAATGGCAACCCACTCCAGTATTCCTGCCTGGAAAATTCCATGACGGAGGAACCTGTAGGCTACAGTCCATGGGGTCGCAAAGAGTCAGACACAACTGAGCAACTTCACTTTCACTTTCACTATACATGGACTTGATTATGAAATAGAGTGACTAAGAGACAGTAGGGTATGATATGTATTTATTTCAAGTTGCTTTCCCTGACTCCACAGAGATTTAATCTATACACAAAATTAATTCTACTTCTGTTTATATTTTTCAACAATCAAAATATAAATACTGGAAATTTTCCTCAGTTACAAAAAATTATCAATCTTTATTTAAAAGTTTGTCATTAAGCTAAACAAATCATATCTCACTTGTTTAAAAGTATTATACTTAGTAGCTAATTACTAGAACTTTGAAGACAGCCCTTATATGGGTCTNACTTCTGTTTATATTTTTCAACAATCAAAATATAAATACTGGAAATTTTCCTCAGTTACAAAAAATTATCAATCTTTATTTAAAAGTTTGTCATTAAGCTAAACAAATCATATCTCACTTGTTTAAAAGTATTATACTTAGTAGCTAATTACTAGAACTTTGAAGACAGCCCTTATATGGGTCTGCGGAAAGAGGATTAATTATAACAGACAAATAGTCAGGAATCTACACGAGATCAAACACAGACAAACGCACAGACAGAACACAAGAAAAACCACCAAGGGCATACTAGTCCTATTTATGGGCGTTTAAGAGCAATTCTTAAACTGCTAAGAGCTAAATTAAAGGAAATGTTACCCCCAAAATTAGAATTTTCAGGAAACAGCAGAATGACATGAGGAGGAGAGTAAGGGAAATGAGAATAGTTCAAGTTTTTATGTAATCGGTATGGTGATGTTTGACCCTCTCCCCATTTAAAACATACTTTTAAAAAAACAACGAAAAGGCAAAACTCTCTCATAATTACATGGCTTTTTTAGTTTATAAAGAAGGAGGCCTAAAATACTGCATCCTCCATCTCACCCATATCCTCCACTTGCCCAAGAAGTAACAACTGGCACTTGTTTCATATGAAGAAAATTTTTCACACAGAAAACTATCAACCACCTACATATATACTTATTATCCATCCATGAGTAATACACACATATGCATCCATGCATGCAAGTACACAAACCAATTTCTTAAAAATAAAGATGGCATGGTGCTATACATATTGGTCTGAAAATTACTTTTTACTTACAATCAACCAATCTATCCAAATATCCAAAGACTATTTTTCTGGGCTCCAAAATCATTGCAGACGGTGACTGCAGCCATGAAATTAAAAGATGCCTGCTCCTTGGAAGGAAAGTTATGACCAACCTAGACATCATATTAAAAAGCAGAGACATTACTATGCTAACAAAGGTCCGTCTAGTTCAGCCTATGGTTTTTCCAGTGGTCATGTATGGTTGTGAGAGCTGGACTATTAAGAAAGCTGAGCGCCGAAGAATTGAGGCTTTTGTACTGTGGTGTTGGAGAAGACTCTTGAGAGTCCCTTGGACTGTAAGAAGATCCAACCAGTCCATCCTAAAGGAGATCAGTCCTGGGTGTTCATTGGAAGGACTGATGCTGAAGCTGAAACTCCAATACTTTGGCTACCTGATGTTGCTGACTCATTGGAAAAGACCCTGATGCTGGGAAAGACTGAGGGCAGGAGGAGAAGGGGATGACAGAGGACGAGATGGTTGGATGGCATCACCAACTCGATGGACATGGGTTTGGGTGAACTCCGGGAGTTGGCGATGGACAGGGAGGCCTGGCGTGCTGCGATTCATAGGGTCGCAAAGAGTTGGACACGATTGACCGACTGAACTGAACTGAACTAAATGTTAAAAAGCACTACATATCCCTTGTAGCTCAGTCGGTAAAGAATCTGCCTGCAGTGCAGGAGACCTGGGTTCGATTCCTGGATTGGGAAGATCCCCTGGAGAAGGAAATGGCAACCCACTCCAGGATCTTGGCCTGGAAAATCTCATGGACAGAGGAACCTGGTAGATTGCAGTCCATTGGGTCCCAAAGAGTCAGGCATGACTGAGCGACTAGCACACATTACCTTTATAATACTCTGCTATAACATGGATGAATTACAAACATGCCATTGAGAGAAAGAAATCAGATACGAAAGACTGTATGCTATCTGACTCCATTCACATGAACTTCAAAAACAGGCAAAACTAATCGATGGTGGCAGAAATCTGAATAAGAACTGCCTCTAGAGGTGATCACGAATGATTTGCAAGGGAACATAAAAGAACTCCTTATTACTGAGCCTGAAAAATTCTGAAATTATTTCTGGTTCTAAAACATAGAGCAAGACCATTTATCAACAAATTATTTGGTATCTTTGCTTTTTTTTCTTCACTTCCAAGTAAATAACTCTCAAAATACCAAGTCATCATTTTCAACACTTGGAAATACTGGAAGAAACTGAGGTTCTCAGAGGTCAAGTAACTTCACCAAAATTCCATGACTAATCAAGTAGAAACCATATTCAGAATTTAAGCTTTCTCAGTCTTAATTCACAGCTATTTTTCCTTGCATTTTACAAGTGTAATTTCCAGATTGTATTACGAATTTTATTGGAAGTTTTCAGCTGTTCTCTCCAAGAAAAAGTAGTAGGAAAAACAAAGGCAAGCCTACATTTTAAAACTGAAGGGCTTAAAAAAAAATACTATAAATTATGAACTTAAAATAACTACAAAATCTCCCTCAAAAGGTAAAAATAAACTTTAGCTGCTTATAACACAACTGATGCAATGAATTGGAAAAAAGCAGACAATGAGACAAAATAATTGGAAAATTATGCTGTAATTCAATCACATTGATGACATTTTGGTCACAGATTTATGGGTAACTTTTCATTTTATGTTTTATAGTAATTTCCATATTTCACATGTTATAGTAATTCCTATGTTCTATAACCTATTTTTGTTTTTTAAAAAAAAGGAACGTAAACTGTTACATATCTTCAAAAGAAAATTCATTAAGCTGAAATTCACATTCTCTTTGAGCTACAATCTCACATTTTAAATTCATCTCATAGAAAGAAAATCAAAACTGTAGAGATTTTATATGCAAGATTCCATTCTGTCACACAGTCATGTCTGACTCTTTGNTAAAAAAAAGGAACGTAAACTGTTACATATCTTCAAAAGAAAATTCATTAAGCTGAAATTCACATTCTCTTTGAGCTACAATCTCACATTTTAAATTCATCTCATAGAAAGAAAATCAAAACTGTAGAGATTTTATATGCAAGATTCCATTCTGTCACACAGTCATGTCTGACTCTTTGAGACCCCATGGACTGCAGCAGGCCAGGCTTCCCTGTCCATCACCAACTCCCAGAGCTTGCTCAAACTCATGGCCGTCGAGTCAGTGATGCCATCCAATCATCTGATCCTCTAACATCCCCTTCCCCTCCTGCTTTCAATCTTTCCCAGTATCAGGGTCTTTTCCAAGGTGTCAGTTCTTTGCATCAGGTGGCCAAAGTATTGGAGTTTCAGCTTTAGCATCAGTCCTACCAATGAATATTCAGGACTGATCTCCTTTAGGACTGACTGGTTTGATTTCCTTGCAGACCAAGGGA
Source organism: Cephalophus harveyi (assembly GCA_006410635.1). Taxonomy (NCBI): domain Eukaryota; kingdom Metazoa; phylum Chordata; class Mammalia; order Artiodactyla; family Bovidae; genus Cephalophus; species Cephalophus harveyi. The sequence goes on along the minus strand of SJYT01038108.1, from coordinate 365,608 downwards.
CTCTCAAGAGTCTTCTCCAACACCACAGTTCAAAAGCATCTATTCTTTGGCACTCAACTTTCTTTATAGTCCAGCTCTCACACCCATACATGACCACTGGAAAAACTATAGCCTTGACTAGATGGAACTTTGTTGGCAAAGTAATGTCTCTGCTTTTTAATATACTATCTAGGTTGGTCATAACTTGCCTTCCAAAGAGTACGAGTCTTATAATTTCATGGCTGCAGTCACCATCTGCAGTGATTTTGGAGCCCCAAAAAATAAAGTCTGACACCGTTTCCCCATCGATTTGCCATGAAGTGATGGGACCGGACGCCATGATCTTCATTTTCTGAATGCTGACCTTTAAGCCAATTTTTCACTCTCCTCTTTCACTTTCACCAAGAGGCTCTTTACTCCTCTTTGCTTTCTGCCATGAGGGTGGTGTCATCTGCGTATCTGAGGTTATGATATTTCTCCCTGCAATTTGGATTCATTCCAGCTTGTGCTTCATCCAGCCGGGCATTTCTCATGATGTACTCCGCATAGAAGTTAAATAAGCAATATAAAGCCTTGACGTATTCCTTTCCCACTTTGGAACCAGTCTGTTCTTTCATGTCCATTTCTAACTGTTGCTTCTTGACCTGTATACAGATTTGTCAGGAGGCAGGTAAGGTGCTCTAGTATTCCCATCTCTTTAAGATCTTCCACAGTTTGTTGTGATCCACACAATATATGCAAAATTATGCTGCACCAATACAACTAGTGGCAAAAAAGGGGAAACAGTCTATATGTTCATGAAGAGAGCAACAACTTAATAAATAATAGTAGTTCTATATTATAAAGCAGGATGAATATATTTAATAAAAGAAAAGTTACATTACTGTAATACGGAAAAAATAACCATAATATGGTATTAAGTGTAAAGTGCAGGTTACAGAATATGCATACGCTTTTGCTAAAATACACACACATACTCAGTGTAAACCAACAAATGTGGTGTTTTTCTCTCTTCATGCTCCTAATTTATCCCTCCCTCTCTCTCCACTTTGGTAATTGTAAGTTTGCTTTCTGTGACTCTATTTCTATTTTGTGTATTTATTCATTTGCATTACTTTTTAGATTCTTCATATTAATGTTATCACACGGTACCTGTCTTTGTCCATCTCACTTGCTTCACTAAGTATAATATTCTCTACATCCAGCCATGTTGCTGCAAATGGCAATATCACATTCTTTTTTATAGCTGAGTAATACTTCATTGTGTGTGTGCGTATTTATATATATGTATGTATATCACATCTTCTTAAGCGAATTTTGTGTTCATAAGCATTTGGGGAGTTCTCACATCTTGGATGTAATAAACAGTGCTGCTATGAAAAAGGGAGTGCATGTATCTTTTCAAATTGGGTTTTTCATTTTTACTGGAAATATATCCAGAACTTGGATTGCTGGATAATATGGCAGCTCTATTTTTCGTTTTTAAGGAAAATTCCATACTGTTTCCCACAGCTGCACCAACTTACATTCCCACCAACAGTGTCGGACAGATTTGTTTTTCCACACCCTTTCCAGTATTTAGTATTTGTAGACTTTCTGATGATGGATGGCTACTCTGACCTATGTGAGGTGATAGCTCATTGAGGATTTGATTTACATGTCTCAAATAGTGTTTCTAAGCATCTTTTCATATGCCTGTTGGCCATTTGCATGTCTTCTTTGCAGAAACATCTATTTAGGTCTTCTGCTAATTATTTGAGTTGTTTGTGGTTTCTCTTCATACTGAGCTGTATGAGTTGTCTATATATTTTGGATAATACACTCTTGTTAGAATCACCATTTGCAAATATTTTCTCTCATTCCATATGTTGTCTTTTTGTTTTGTTTTATGGTTTCTTTTGCTGTGTAAAAGCGTATGAGCTTAATTAGGTTCCATTTGTTTACTTTTGCTTTTATTTCATTTGTCTTGGGAGACCGATTTAACAAAATATTGCTATGATTTATTTGAAAAAATAATTTCACCATTGTTCACCTCTAAAGTTTTATGGTTATGCATTTATGTCATATATGTAGGTCTTTAAGCCACTAAGAGTTTCTACTTGCAAATGGTGTGAGGGAATGTTTTAATTTCACTGATTTACATATAGCTGTCCAGCTTTCCCAACACCACTTGTTCAAGAAACTGCCTTTTCTCTATTTTATATTCCTGCCTCCTTTGTCATGGATAAACTGACCACAGGTACATCCATTTACTATGGATTGTCTGTTCTGTTCCACTAATCTGTCTATTTTTGTGGCTGTACCATGCTGTTTCAATTACTATAGTTTTTATAGTACAGCATGAAGCTTGGAAGGGTTATGCCATCAGCTTTGTTCTTTTACCTCAGGATTGCTTTGGCAATTCTAGATCTCCTGTGATTCCATATAAGTTTTAGAATTATTTTTTCTAGCTCTGTAAGAAATATGGGTATTTGTGGGATTGCATTGTATCTGTAGATGCTTTGGATACCATGGTCCTTTAAACATATTAATTCTTCCAATCCAAGAGCGGGGAACCTCTTTCCATTGCTTTGAATCATCTTCTGTTTCCTTTACCTGTGTCTTATGGTTTCAGCATATACCTCTATCATCTCCTTGGTTAAGTTTACTCCTAGGAATTTAATTTTTTGGATGCGATTTTAAACAGGATTTTTACAATTTTCTCTTTCTGATATTTTCCTATTAGTGTAAAGAAATGCAACAGATTTCTGAATATTAATCTTGCATCTTGCTACCTTGCTGAATTCATTTGTTAGTTCTAAAAGGTTTGGGGTAGAGACTTTAGGGTTCTCTACACAATCATGGTATCTATAAACAGTGACAGTTGTACCTCTTCCTCTCCAATTTGGATACTTTTTTTGTTTGTTTGACTGCTGTGGCTAAAACTTCCAATACTATGCTGAACAGAAGTAGTGAGACTAACAATCCTTGTCCGTTCAGTTCAGTCGCTCAGTCGTGTCTGAATCAGCGACCCCATGGACTGCAGCCTACCAGGCTCCTCCGTCCATGAGAGTTTCCAGGCAAGAGTACGGAGTGTGTCATCTCTTGTTTGACCACTTCCAATTTGCCTTGATTCATGGACCTGACATTCCAGGTTCCTATGCAATATTGCTCTTGTATCAATCCTTGTATTGTTCCTGAATTTAGCAGGAAGGCTTTCTGACTTCACAGTTGAGTATTATATTGGTTGCGGGTTTGCCATAAATGGGCTTTCTTGTGGCTCAGCTGGTAAAGAATCAGCCTGCAATAAGGGAGACCTGGCTTGGGAAAATCCCCTGGAAAAAGGAAATGCTACCCACTCCAGTATTCTGGCCTGGAGAATTCCGCAGACTGTATAGTCCATGGGGTTACAAAGAGTTGGACATGACTGAGCAACTTTCACTTTCACTTTGCCATAAATGGCTTTATTTATGTTGAGGTATGTTCCCTCCGTACCCATTTTATGAGATTTTATCATAAATGGATGCTTAATTTTGTCAACTGGTTTTTGTGCATCACATGAGGCAATCATGTGGTTTTTGTCTTTCCCTTTGTTAATGTGGTGTCTCACAAAGATTGACTTGCATATGTTGAACCATCCTTGCATTGCTGGAATGAATTCAGCATAATCATGGTGTATGACCCTTTCTATACATTGCTGCTAAGTCGCTTCAGTCGTGTCCGACTCTGTGTGACCCCATAGATGGCAGCCCACCAGGATCTGCCGTCCCTGGGATTCTCCAGACAAGAACACTGGAGTGGGTTGCCATTTCCTTCTCCAATGCATGAAAGTGAAAGTGAAGTCGCTCAGTCGTGTCCGACTCTTCGCAATCCCATGGACTGCAGCCTACCAGGCTCCTCCATCCATGGGATTTTCCAGGCAAGAGTACTGGAGTGGGGTGCCATTGCCTTCTCCATTCTATACATTGCTAGATTTGGTTTAATCATATTTTGCTAAAGACTTTTGTATCTATATTCATCAAAGAACTGGCCTGGTATGAATTTTAACTTAACAAAAAATTTAAGAGTAAAAAAAATAAATGCCTAAGCGTTCTCTTATGAATAAAATGGAATCAAAGAATAACCAAGATTAAAAACAAACTTATTCTTTTACAAAGTCAGTTAGAAAAACATAGTGCTATACTCCAACATTTTTTAATTGACTATTTTTCAAAAACCAAATTGACAGTTTACCAGAGATTATTAAGATTTACTTGCTATCAGGATATGTCACTAGTGGAAAGCCAGAAATACCAAAGTAAACTGTACAAGGTAAATAAATGTAAATTACTATTTAGACTATGAAATATTTCAGATTTTTCTAGTAATATTGCTCATTCTTATTTTTCCAAAGACTATAATAATAAACAAAAAGGCTTATAACACAATTTATTCTAGAAGGTATGTACCCACTGGATGTTTCTGGAAATCCAAGATATATCTAAAACATACTCTTACCATTCACTGAGGCTGCTGCTAAGTCACTTCAGTCGTGTCAGGCATATTATGTGCTTTTAACACAATGCTTTTCATTCTTTAACATGCAGTTAATCTCAGTGCTTAAAATTATTTTTTTTAATATTTTAATTTTAAAATGAACTGAAATAAGATAAGCTGGCCAAAACCTATCAATCTTAACATGAAGAATTTGCACATTTTGAACTGTTCTTTTAAATTTTTCATGTGAAATTAATTTCTTATAAAAGTTTTATTTTTCTGATTTGAATATGAATCTTATTGTAAGCAAGTATCCCTTGACTTCCTTTTTATTCAACTAAAATAGTTTCAGAATACATTTTTTTAAAAATCATAAAATTTAATTTTACTAGCTACCAGATCTAGATTTATCCATCTTACAAAGCTCAACACAGGCATCATTTTTCCACCTAATTGCCTCATGGCTACTAGTTCTCCCCCATTCTCACCAAGCAGGACAAAGAGGTAAGGTGATATTAAGTATTTAATAAGTGTTTCCTGAATTTAAAAACTGATAAATACTAGAACCAGAATCCATGCTAACCACAGACATTGTCTTTTCCCACAAAAACTGTCTAAAACTCAGAAGTAACCAGGAATTATGGTAAAATATGATACACAGTATGATGGGAGAAATATAGGGTATATTTAATTTTTATTTATATATATAAGAGTATAATATCTAAATTAAAGTTGTATAATATACTGACTCAAAATTTTTAAACATCACACTACATTAACAGTTACTTTAAAATATTGGCTATATTCTTGTATTGTACAATATATCCTAGTAACATATTTTATACATCCCCTGCCCCCTTCCATCTCTCCTCATAGTTTGTTCTCTAAATCTGAGTCTGTTTCTTTTTTTGTTATATTCACTAGTTGATTCTTTTTTCTAGATTTCACAAATAAGTGATACCATAAAGTATTGGTCTTTCTCTGTCTGGTTTATTTCATTTAACATAGTACCTTTCAAATCCATGTTGCTGCAAATGGCAAAATTTTGTTCTATTTTTATGACTGAGTAATATTCTATTGTGTGTTTGTGTGTATTTGTCATGCTAGTCACACAGTTGTGCCTGATTCTTTGCGACCCCATGGGCTATAGCCCACCAGGCTCCACTGTCCATGGGACTGTCTCCAGGAAAGAATACTGGAGAAGGTTGCCATGCCCTTCTCCACGGAGTCTTATCAACCAAGGAATTGAATCCAGGTCTCTCTGCATTGTGAACAGATTCTTTACCATTTGAACTATCAGGGAAGCCCATATATGTGCATGTGTGTGTGTGTGCACATATTTTTTTATGCATTCATCTGTTGGACACTTTGGTTGCTTCCATATCTTTGTAAATAACACTGCTGTGAACATGGGGTGCTTCTATCTTTTCAAATTAGTGCTCATTCTTACCACTTTTATTCAACTTGTATTGCAAGTCTTACCAGTGCAATCAGACAAGAAAAAGAAACAAAAGGAATTCAAGTTGGAAAGGAAGTAAAACTGTCACTGTCTGCAGATAGCATGTTTCCATACATAGAAAAGTCTATGGAGATCACCAGGAAACTATTAGAGCTTACCAATAAAGTCTATAAAGTTGCAGGATACAAAATTAACATACAGAAATTGGTTGCATTTCTATACACAAAAAACAAACTATCAGAAAGAGAAATGAAGGAAAAAAATCCCATTTTACCACTGCATCAAAAAGAAGAAAATACTTAGGAATAAATCTCCTTATACCCTGGAATAAATGGCACCACACCAGTATTTTTGCCTGGAAAATTCCATGGGCAGAGGAGCACGGCAGGCTACAGTCCGTGGGGTCGCAAAAAGTTGGAGACAACTGAGAAACTGAGCACGCGTGCACACGCACGCAGACACACACACACACATGGAGATCAAAGACACACACACACACGGAGATCAAAGACACACACACACACACACACACGGAGATCAAAGACCAGTACTCAGAAAACTACAACAAACTGATGAAAAAAGCTAAAGACAACACAAACAGATGGAAACATATACAATGCTCTTGGACTAGAAAAATTATTATTATTAAAACGACCATGCTAACCAAGGTAACTGACAGATTCATTCAACTGGGACTTTTGGAACTAACGGAATTTTACACAGAACTAAAACAAATAATTTTAAAATCAGCATGGAAACACCAAAGACCTCAAAATAGCCAAACAATCTTGAAAAAGAAAAACAGAGCTAGAGGTATCATTCTGCTTTTAGACTGTACTAGAAACCTACACTAATCAAAACAGTATGGTACTGAGACAAAAAGACACACGCATCAATAGCACAGAACAGAAAAGCCAGAAATAAACCCGGTACTTTCAGTCAATTAATTTATAACAAAGGAGGCAAGAATATATGAGAGAAAAGGCAGCCTTCAATAAGTAAAGCTGGGAAAACTAGATAGCTACTTGTAAAAGAATAAAGTAAGACAATTCTCTAACATGATACACAAAACATGAACTCAAAATGAATTAAGACCAGAAATCACAAAACTTCTAGAGGAAAAAACAGGCAGAACACTCTTTGACATAAATCACAGCAATAACTTTTAGGATATATCCCCTAAAGCAAAAAATAAAATAAAAGCAAACAATAAACATTTAATTAAACTTTGAAGCTGCTGCACAGCAAAGAAAACCACTCACAAAATGAAAAGACAACCTAAATGGGAGAAAATATCTGCAAATGATATAACCTACAAGCTCATATCTGAAACTTATAGCTAATACACTCAATATGACATAAAAACAAACAACTCAATTTAAAAATGGGCAAAAGACTTGAACAGATATTTTTCCAAAGAGGAAATGCAGATGGTCAAGAGGCATATGAAAAGATGCTCAACACAGATAATCACCATGGAAATGCAAATGAAGTCCACAATGAAATATCACCATTTACACCTGTCAGAAGGACTTCACCAGAAAGAACTCAAATAGCAAATGTTGGTGAGAACGCTGAGGACAAGAGAACCCTCATAAACTATTAATGGGAATGTATACTGGTGCAGTCACTGTGGAAAACATTACAGAGGATTCGCAAAAAGCTAAGAACTACCATATGAAATAGTAATTCCATCCCTGTGTATATATCTATACAAAAATAAAAACACAAATTTGAAATATAGGGTAAATTATATAGGAAGGGACCCCTAACCTGATCTAGAGAAATATGACTAAAAGATAAAGTCAAGTAAACCAGAAAAAAAGGAATGAGGGTACAGTGAACTGGAGTACTCCAGGCAATGGAAAAGCACTAGCCAGGAACCTGAGGAAAGATCTAGTACTATCTACAAGAGCTACTGAAGTTCATTCAGTTAGAGAGGAACTTATTGGAGGGTGGAGCTGAGAGTGATATGAGATAAAAGCTGGATAAAGAAAGACCATTAAGAGTTTTGTAAGAAATTTGACTATGCCTAAAGTTAAAATAGGAAAAGGAGTATGTCAAGTATTCTGTTTATTTAACTTATATGCATGAGAAACCCTGGGCTGGAAGAAGCACAAGCTGGAATCAAGATTCCCGGGAGAAATATCAATAACCTCAGAAATGCAAGTGAAGAGGAACTAAAAAGCCTCTTGATGGAAGTGAAAGAGGAGAGTGAAAAAGCTGGCTTAAAGCTCAACATTCAGAAAACGAAGATCACGGCATCCAGTCCCATCACTTCACAGGAAATAGATGGGGAAACAGTGGAAGCAGTGTCAGACTTTATTTTTGGGGGCTCCAAAATCACTGCAGATGGTGACTGCAGTCATAAAATTAAAAGCTGCTTACTCCTTGGAAGGAAAGTTATGACCAACCTACACAGCATATTCAAAAGCAGAAATATTACTTTGCCAACAAAGGTCCATCTAGTCAAGGCTATGGTTTTTCCAGTGGTCGTGTTTGGATGTGAGAGTTGGACTGTGAAGAAAGCTGAGCACCGAAGAATTGATGCTTTTGAACTGTGGTGTTGGAGAAGACTCTTGAGAGTCCCTTGGACTGCAAGGAGATTCAACCAGTCCATTCTAAGGTAGATCAGTCCTGGGTGTTCACTGGAAGGACTGATGCTGAAGCTGAAACTCCAATACTTTGGCCACCTCATGCGAAAAGTTGATTCATTGGAAAAGACGCTAATGATGGGAGGGATTGGGGACAGGAAGAGAAGGGGACGACAGAGGATGAGATGGCTCGATGGCATCACCGACTCGATGGACATGAGTTTGGGTAAACTCCAGGAGTTGGTGATGGACAGGGAGGCCTGGCATGCTGTGATTCATGGGGTTGCCAAAAGTCAGACACGACTGAGAAACTGAACTGAACTGAAACTGCATTACTGTAGTAATCAAGTAACAGAAATTAATTACGTATCCCTATGTGCATGTGTGCTAAGTCACTTCAGTCATGTCCAACTCTTTGCAAGCCTATGAACTGTAGCCACTAGACTCACATTTCCATGGGATTCTCCAGGCAAGAATACTGGGGTGGGTTGCCATTTCCTCCTCCAATGGATTTTTCTACAGGGATCAAACCTGTGTCACTTGTATCTTTAGCACTGGCAGGCAGGTTCTTTACCACTAGTGCCACCTGGGAAGCCCCATAGTATCCAAGGGTATAAGCTTACCACAAGCAGGAGGCAACCCATATTAGACTTCAGTTAATTAAATTAAACCAGTTCCTGTACTGTTAAAATATGCCTTGTATTACTTATTTGGATACTACACAATTGCTTTTAAACTATAAAAGCTCCATCCCCACCTTCTCTGTTGCATCTATTGGAAATGGAATCAATAAACAGTTACCAGAATGTTCCACTGCAGCCAAAGCAAAAAAGCAAAAATTTATTTATGTATCACCCTCCTCTTTTTCAGTTAGTGCTTTAATGACTATCTTACCAAAGACCTGAGAGCAGACATTAGAAGTACTGATGTAAGGGGAAAGTGAAATAATATACAGAAAATGTTTTCATGATACTATTCTTTGTATGGAAGTTATGTTAGAAGGTACTTCAATTACTTTTTTTTTAAATGTGGAGGTAAGGTAGTAAGAAGAAAAACATCTGGCAATGGTTATGAGTGAACATGTGTAATATATAATCTACTAAATTATTAATTAAAATAGAAACTGAGGTGAGGTGAAGTCGCTCAGTCCTGTCCGACTCTTTGCGACCCCGTGGACTGTAACCTACTAGGCTTCTCCGTCCATGGGATTTTCCAGGCGAGAATACTGGAGTGGATTGCCATTTCCTTCTCCAGGGGATCTTCCCGACCCAGGAATCGAACCCGGGTCTCCCGCGTTGGAGGCAGATGCTTTAACCTCTGAGCCACCAGGGAAGCCCTAGCCTCCGAAAATTTGTAGATTGGAAATGCAAGATTTTGATGTTAGAAACTCTTTCTTCTAAAATTACCCAATATTCTATATACCCTTGGTAAACTGATTAATACTTTAGGTACGTAAAAGGAGAAAAAGAAAAAGTTTACTACTTTCCTATATTGTTTTAAAAAAAAAGCATACTACTCAGGTCTAGTCAAAACCATGAATCATAGAATGAATTTCTGAAATGAGTAATTATTTCAGTAAAAATTATCATCATAAATTTTTATTAAGCATTTTAAGAGGTGACTTTTAATCAATAGTATAGTATACAATTTCTCATTTGCTATCAGCTCCTAGGTTATTTCTGTAGTCTCTAGTCTGCACATACTCGGTACTAAATATATGTTCAATCGTAGATGGGAGAATAAGATTCCTTTGGCTAACACTGTTGATGCTGATCTTTTCACCGGGCTATTTTCTTACATCCATAAAATAATTAAACTTCCACAGAAATGACTAGAAAGTATGCCTGTAAAAGTCTATAATTTTGATTGGGAAAACATGTGTTCTGGATATCTTACTGTTCTCTAATACCTTCTTCTTTTCACACTCATTATATTGTTTCACTATTATAATCAAAGATAATTTTCTTAGATATGAGTTAGCATCTCTCCTCAAATATTCTGATTTCTGTGTTTAATCCAACCTTGTAAGATGTGAATTCCCAAACAGGATCATACCTTGAGAGACTTGTTGCTAAAACTAGAATATTAAGAAAATTTTAAAGTTTTATTAATGCTAACACATTAAAAAAACTATAGATTCTACAAAGAGTGAGAGTATAATCCAACTTCTTTTTTTATTAAATCTTTAAGAACGTTTTTAACTTAGAAAAATGAAAAGACCTTCATAAAGGTACCTAAATAAGGTATGATATTAATATTTATGCTACCTATCAATCTCTACACCTAATCATTGAACTTTTAAAATAATAATTACTGTTACACACAAAATTAAGTGTTTAAAACCATTTGTACTTATAGTATTTTTCTTTTATAATAAATATTTATACTTCTCACTGACAGAGTTTTGACACATAAAACCAAAGAGGAAATGCTCATTCTCGGTTATACAGAGAATGTTTTACGTGTAATTGAAAGTGAAAATTGAGACCTTAATAATAAATCCAAGTGACATGCCTCATTTATTAAACTGATGCTGTTAGGCTGCAAGAATTTTTACACACAAATTTAAGAATGCCAAAAATGACACTGAAGTGGCTATTCTGCTATTCAATCTTTCAAAGACTGAGGCCAGAACTAAAGCCAAAGAGCAGATTTTAGATGAAAACCAAACTGAATCTGTACTTCCATACAACCTAATAAACTAAAACCTAGAGCTTAAAATAAAAGCGAAAAGAGTGACAATTTACACTTATGGAACGAAGGTGGTATGCCAAACATTTTGCATTCCTTCCCTTATTTTTCACCATAGGCCTATAAAGACAGGTACCACTGGTCTTCCCCATTCTACAGAGAAGGAAACTGAGTCTTAAAGAGGTAAAGAGACTTATTTAGGTCATGTGGTTAACAAACGGTGGGGCCAAGGTTCAAACTTTAGTACTGAGAAAAAACTTTTCAGAAAGAACTAAAACAATTTTCAGAAAAAAAAAAAAAAAAAACACAAGCCTTAAATAAGAATCGTAAATAACTAAAATCATTCTATATTGGACAAGTCAATAATTTGAGTGGGGATAAAAGTCCTAAAAATTCCTGTGGGCGGAGGGCAAACTTCTGATAGCAAGAAAAATAAGAGCAGCTCTGGAAGCCGGCAATGTGCAGGTCTCTGCTATATGCAAGAAACCTGGGATCTTTAAATTCTGTCCTGCACTACACCAGAGAGTTGTATGGATTCAGTAAGGGACTAGTTAAACTTTAAAGACTCACAGAACATTCTCACAGAGTTTCAAATGCCTAAATAAAATTCCAACAAAAAAGTTTATTTGTGTTTTTACCAGAGCTAAGAATAGGCAAAAAGGAACAACAACAAAAAAAGGTTCTATACATAGCGAAAAACTATAATTAACATGACTTGTAACTGAGTATCAAATAGTCACTTAAAACAAAAGAACTGATTAATGGGTTACTATAGAAATAAAAGAAATCAGCAAAAACAGACTCTGATAATGGAAATAATGTGTTTTTAAAGGATGTGGGTGTGTATGTATGTATCTTTTCAGCAGATATTATATTATACCATTGCCAATGTAAATGTAAAAGAATCCTCCAACTGACTACATGGTGTATCAAAAGTCAAAAGTCAAGACATATTTGCACCATTACTACTAAATGTGGAAGCTGGTAAGCAGAAATAAACTTTCAAATCGTGTCAAATTGTGTCATTCCTCTGCTTAAAACCCTCCAATGACCTCCCATTGCAATTAGAACAAAATCCAAAGTCCTTACTGTGGCTTGCAAGGCCTTCCAACTCTGACCTCATTTCCCTTCCTTTCCCGTCCCTCCCTGTCTCCCTCTCTTTTTCAGAACTTTGCAGCCAAAGTGGCCTTCTTTCTTTCTGTCTTCTGTGCCAAACTGTTACCCTTAAGAGGGGCTTTATAACCAATGTTCCTTTTGTTTGGAATACTGCTCTTCCAGATCTTTCCCCTACATGACAACAGTGACATAACTGCTTTACTGACCAGACCCATGTCTAGCACTACTCCTAGCACATGTGTCCAGTGGTAGTTGGGGCTTCCCTCACAGCTCAGTTGGTAAAGAACCTGCCTGCAATGCAGGAGACCTAGGTTTGATTTCTGGGTCGGGAAGATCCCCTGGAGAAGGAACTGGCAACCCACTCCAGCGTTCTTGCCTAGAGAATCCCCATGGACAGAAGAGGCTGGCAGGCTACAGTCCATGTGGTCACAAGAGTCGGACAAAACTTAGCGACTAAACCACCACCGCCACCAGGGATAGTTACTGAATGATTAATATCATTCCAAGACCCAAGCCATCTTTGTGGCAGACACGTATCTCACCTTAGGCGACCCTCCAACAAAGACACACTGCCCAGCTGTACAGAGTATGGTTAGCCGACGGCCTCCAGCTGGGCTTCTTTAGAGTCTGTTTCAGCTCTGCAATGAAGGACACACAATCTTCCCCGGATATCAATGGAACACTGGTTTCAAAACCTGCACTCTCTCAGCCCCAACAGATATCAAAATCCACAGATGTTCAAATCACTTACAATCGACCCTCCCTGTCAATGGGTTCCACATTTGCAGACTCAACCATCACAAAGATCAAGCAGTACTTTGCACCCAGTGCAGCAGGACTCCTCCAACTTTGTTCCAAATGTTCCTGACTGGATTGGCAGAGACTTGGTCAAGTCAGCTTCGCAACGTGAAGCCTGGTCTGACCACTCCTGCTCCCATTCTTTTCTTTTCACAGGTGTCACTGTCTAGTAAACAATTCGCAGTCCTAACTCCATCTCAATGTCTGCTTCCTGGAGAATCCAACAAGCACAATTTCCATTTCAAAAAACCTTTCTTTCTGCCTACAAATTAAAATGTTCATTTTTAACAGCGCACAAAACATTCATTTAGTATCAAGCATCTGATGAAACAACTACCCACCACCCTCATCCTGCACTAATGTTCACACTCATAGCCACATGCCATTTAGCAGATTCTTACCTTACATATGTCTTAGTTAAATGCTACCTCCTCTATGAAGACTGCAAAATCAATTAAATGATCTTTTTTGTGTGTCTCTCTTTTCAACATACAGCAGTACTTACTATACTGTATTATAATTATCTCCTTATTCATGTATGTTTCTCTATTAAGGATGAAGCTCTTTTAATCTGTGCCTCCCTCATCTTAATAACCCCAGTGCCATATAATGCACCTGGTTCAAGTACAGTGTTCTATAAATTTATTGATGAAGACAGGAAATGAACTAAATGAACTAAAAAAGAGTAATTTTAAAAGATAAACCTTTAAAACCATATGACTTTCACTTAAATTTAATCAATAAGCTTAAGTTATTGTGGTCAGCATACTGAAGCCCCAAACATCCATACATTCTAAAAATAACTTTATTCTTCTTAGTGACTAAACTTCATTGTGTTTTCAACAGGCAGTTATTGTTAAAAATTGAAAGGTATTATGCAATTTAGAGGTCTATTCATTCTGTACTTTTTAGGACACTTCCTTACAAATAACATATTAGTTACCAAGGAAAAATGAAGCATTGATTTTTTTAATAACTCATTTAATTTCTTTTCAACTTCATATAACCTATCAGTTCTCAATTATACCCTCCCAAGACAAAATCAGGCCAAACATCCCTAGCATATAAACATAAAAAACTATTAAACCATGAAATACACAAATATATACAAAAGAACAAAGTGTCAAATAGAAAGCACTTTATAAATGAGAAAATTTTCATTTTGAGAGTTGTTTAACACCAATGGTTAAGTCACATTAATTTTTTTTAATTCAGTGAGCTAAAATGAGCAAGCAGCGTTACTAATCTACCCAGTAATCACAGAATAGGTGAATAATTTAAAAATGCTAGTATTTTAAAGGAAGGCTAAGCCTCCCATAGGAAATAAAAGTGGAAATGAGTCCAAGGGAGAAAATGGCTTCGTTCCACACCCTTAAAACTGCCTACAGCAATGCATCAAAAAAGTAAAATAAAATAAGCCCCCAGAGTCTGGGTCAGCAGCATAGTGTTACAACTTAAGCATTGGGTCATCAGTGGCAATGGTAGGCTGATTACAGGCTGAGGTAATATATTTACTTATTATAGTAAGGAACTGTGTAACAGTACTGCCAACAGTACAAAGAGTTCTTGTATGGATAACATGCAGAAAGAAATACTATAACCATCTGTTTATTTTTTAATATTGAAATATGTAACATACCAGAACAATAAATAAATAAACACAGATAAACTATATTATAAATACTATTAGTTCAATTTGTTATAGAAAAAATTCATTCAGCAATCTACTAATTATATTTTCTGACAAAAAAAATTTTTATTACTCATTAAAGTCTGATCCTAACTGAAACAACCTTCCTCTATTATAATGGATAAAAATTAAAATACCATCTTAATATAAAAAAGCCAGTTTGGGGCTTCCCAGGTGGCACTAGTGGTAAAGAAACCACCTGCCAATCAGGAGACGCAAGAGACTCAGGTTAAATCCCTGGGTCAGGAAGATTCCCTGGAGGAGGAAATGGCAACCCACTCCAGTATTCTTTCTTGCCTGGGAAATCCCATGGGCAGAGGTGTTTGGTGGGCTACAGTCCATGCTCATGCAAAAGAGTCAGACATGACTGAGCACACACTTTGATTAAGAAAAGAATTAGGGTGAAGATCAATCTTACTTATATTTGTGTTCCCAGTGACTGGCACAAAGAGTGACACACAGTGGCACCCACAAATGTTTACAAAATGCAAAAATTAATAAATATACTAAAGTTTTTTATTTTTTGGTAAGGATTTAAAAAAAGTCTTTAAATCAAGAAAACATTACCAGTACCAATATTCTTGATTTTAAAAATCACTATACCCATTCTATAATATATATTTTGGACAAGATTGATATTAAGAATCATTACCCAAAGGAGGATGTCCAAGAGTCACAAAGTGTCCTAACCTTTAATTCAATATTTCTTGGAATATTTTGCAGGAAAGTAACTTTTAAAAATATTAATATGTGTAAAGATGCAAAATGTTTTATCTAGTAAATTAATCACTTAAATTTCAAGTGTTAGTTTTTTGGGGTTTTTTTGGGGGGAGGGCGGGGTTTAGTCGCTAAGTCATGTCCAACTCTTATTACCCCATAGACTGTAGCCCATCAGGCTCCTCTGTCCATGGGATTCTCCAGCAAGAATACTGGAGTGTTCAAGTGTTAATGAATTCCCAAAACATTAACTCAAGGGAATAAAATTCAATAATTCAATTTAAAAAACATTTTTGAGGCATATACTATATATCTGGCATCATGTTAGACAGCTTACTCGGAGTACATAAAAGAAGTATACATAATTCAAACTGAAGGCTATGAAGCTTCAGTTAAGTCTGAAATGAAAAGTAGTGGTTAAGCAGATAAGAGGAAGAAATAGGTAGGAGGGTGAAAAAGTTGTTACACTAAAGAAGTATGGGAACGTGTATTTGGGCACCTCGTAGTTCAAAATGGCTAAAGGAAGAGACTTGAAGCAAGATTTCAGAGATGAGTCTGAAAGATCATGAAATGATCTTGGACTGACATGCAAACAAGTTCCAATTTTATCATGTAGACAGATGGGAAACCCACCGAAGAACACAGTCAGAATTCTAATTTATAAAGATCACTGAGACTGCAATAGAGAGAGAGAATTGGAAAAGAATAAGAGAAGGTAGAGTTCTCAGCTAAAGAATAAAGCACTTGTCAGTGTATGGGTAGTAACCGAAGTTATATAGGAAAAGATTACTCCAAGCACTTCCTCAAGGTCAAGGTGAAAAACAACAGAGAAAAACCTACAAATCAAAAAGTGTTCTGTGTGTCAAATATGTAAAAAGAAGATATAAACTGCAAAACATACACTGGATTCAGCATCAAAGCTGAGTAGAATGGCAACATGTGTATCATTCTCAGCTACTTTTCTGTGAAAGGAAGAGGAAGATAAAATGAGAAGTTGAGACGGTTCACAATCTAAGGAAATTTTCTTTCTATGCTTTCACAATGGAAAAAACAAAAGTAAGTGAACATCAAAAAGAAAAAAAATTTAATATAATGTTATAAAAGAAAAGCATAACATAAAATGGTATATACATAATAAACAGAACCATGTAAAACTTTATATACAGGGACATGGGTTTGAAGGGAAAATGGAAAATTAAAAACAGTCATGTTTTACTTGTGGTATTTTTCTTTTTATGATTTCCTTTAATGTTGTCCTATGCTGTTACAATTTTAAAATGAGCAAAAAAGAG